>MJUU01017057.1:0-17227 GCA_002080025.1 Modiolus philippinarum | reverse complement strand
GGGGAGGGGGGGGGTGGCCAAGATATTGCTTGTCCGTCCTGTGAACGGAAACTGTCTAAGCATTTAAGACCCGTTTTATATGCATTGAGGGTATTTTGTGCTAACGAGGCGTCTATTAGGCGGCTAACTTCAGTCCCGAGATCAATTCCAGAAAATCTTGTGGGATAGCTTCCAGAATCTCTACCAACTCTGGGTCCAAGTCTTTCAGTTTTCAGAACTCCTTTCTTGAGATCGAGTCTGCAATGCAGTTGAGACGGCCCTGTATATGAATACTTTTAAAATGCATATTGTAAAGTATTGTAAACAAGACAAATGGTCGTATTTGATTTTGAAGTTTTCTTGTTTAAAATTGTGACTAGAGCTTCGTTGTCCGTGTAAAATATAATTTGTTTCGAAACCAGTGCGTCTTTGAAAAGAAATACGGACAAGACGATTGGAACTAATGGGAAAAGTAATGTCGGCCATAATTTCAGGGCTAGATCAATTTGGTGGCCACTGGCAAAAGCCCATCTCCCCGAAAAATACACTCCACAACCGAGCTCTGGATCCCAGCACTATCAGTATAAAGTTTTATTTCCCTATTTGAAATCCATTTACTCTTGCCACAAGAACAATAGTCATTGAATGCATAACGAAACGACAACCACATCAAAATATCCTCCTTCATACCCACAGAAACTTGAATAAAATCACCCGGCTTTGCAATACTACACATTGCGTCATAAATTCGTCTGTTAAAGGATTGCCCGTGCACAAAAATTTAATAGACCGACAAGAGACTGAAGTTCTCGAAATGTAACTTTCTTTTTTGTACATGACCGAGTGCAATTTCTCGTGAACATCAACGAGCTTTTCTGTTGGAATTCTTATGACCATTTCCAAAGTATCGATCTCAAGACCTAAAAAAATTATACAACACGAGGGGCTGATTTTCTTCTCTTCGGCCAAGGGAATGCCCATTTCCAAACTATAAGATCTGAACGTGTCCATTAAATCACTGCACTCGGTTGTGCCAGGCCGACCTACATACAAGAAATCGTCTAGATAATGTTCGACGGAATCTTTCTGACCTGAATTTTATCGCCCATTCAATAAATGAAGAAAATTTCTCAAACAAGACACAAGATGCAGAGCAGCCGAATGGTAGACATTTATCAAAAAATACTGGCCTTTAAATTTGAAACCACACAAGTCGAATTCTGTGGGACTAAGAATTAAGACCCAAAATGCCGACTTAATATCCATACGAGCTAGGCATTCACCCCTACCAATCTCACTAATTGTTTGTAAAATTTTATCAAAAGAAGTGTATTGCACTGCAGGTCGATAAAAGAATTGACACTTTCACCTTGTGGGTATGATAAGTGCAGTATCATACGCCAACATCCATCCTTTTTCGGGACGACCCCTATTGGAGAAAGTCTAAGGTTTAAAAGGGTTTAAATTCAAATAGTCCAGCTATTCGACCGGCATTAACTTCTTTATAATTTTTTTCTTCTAAAACTTCCTCGTAATTAGTGACAGATATTAAATTTTTGCAATTATTTGAAAACCTGGGGTCGTTATAATTATCTTTGAAACCATTTGCAAAACCCTTCAACAGAATTCTTGCGTCCTCATTGTTGGGGTAATATTTCATAATTTCGAACATTTTTTCAACTTTAACGGGTGTTCTGCCGAGGTTTTGACGATGAAAATTGTTAAATTGGCCGGCTGGATGCATTTGACCGTACCTATAGTTGCTGTAGTTATTAGTTTGGTCAAACCTGTTACTTGTCTGCTGCCATTTATATTGACAGGCTAGTGCCGAATGTTGGCCATTGCATTTAATACACCCGTGGGAAAAACGGCAATTTTCACGTGTACATTTACCTTTGTTATTAAAATCAAAACATTTACCAATTACAGACTTTGACTGTGTTTGTGTTTCGGGATAAGTATGCTGGGGTTGAGACATACACATAACCCATAATTCCATGTCCACCGATCCCCATGACATAAATGGGTTTTGGGATATTTTCAATTTAAATTGCTGTTCATAACTTTTCCAGGCCAGCCCTTTTGGCCAACTAGCTGCAAATTTAACATTGTACATATGCTTCAGTAGCCCTTTGGCACAATTAGGTTGTGCAGTTAAGTAAATACTACAATAAGTAATGAAGGCATCAAGCCAGGTACTTATGTCTGTAATTTTCTTATTATTTCTAGACTGAAGCTCTAGACGACCTTCATTGCTCATTACAATATATTTGGACCTAAATTTACATATTCCCCGGCTACTATTTTATCTTTCATTTGTTTAACAACATGTAAGCCAATAATATCCGCGATACTTGTCATGGAAAATTGTTTCAACCCAGTTTCAAAATTAAATACATTAAAATTGTTTGAATATTCATCTTTAACATTAGCTGAATGGTCCGTACCTGCACTGTCCTGGGTTTCGACATTTGGTGGCGATCTACTCATGGCAGCAATACTGTGAGTAATGTGTTCACGTAGCTCAGGAACTAACTGTTGAGCGACAGAACTATCTAGCGTTGAGTTGTCCATATTTAAGTCGTCCTGTTGACGGAATGTTGCTGGAATACGCTGGATAGGTAGTCCATCGCCGCTGTGCTCGGACGAACTTTGTATCCTTTCTGGAGCTGAGGGTTCCGCCCTACCTTAGTTTTGGGTGAGTTCTTCTTCCTCTGGTTCCTGTTGGCCCTAGCGTAAGGGTTGTTGGAAACTCTGGGAGTTAGATAAATAAATAAATAATCTGTATTTCAAGAGGATAACCCTATTAGCCGAAACTAATCTTCCCATCTTCAATCCAATATCTGAAAAACAAGCTAAGATCGGGGTTAGAAAAGGCCTATGACGGGTATGGCAATGTCACAGGAAATATTTTAATATTCTGATTGTATTTTACTTTTGTTCGATTTGGCAGGAAAACAGAATTTTTTGTTGGTCATCTGCCACGTGGCTTGATAAATTACTATGCTGTACGGTATAATTTTGATAATTTCAAGCAGTATATTCAAAATACCATGATGATTCTTAATTGCTGAATCGATTTAAAGTGTTTTGGTACAATTTCGATTAATTTTGAGACATTTTTTGTGCAAACTCAGTGTAATTTCTTAAAATTTTACTTCACCGGAAATTTGTTTCTCCTCAGCGGTTAACTTCTGCAGAATTTTGCCCTACGTGATAGATACTTGACCTTGGTGACCATCACGTGATTTTGGATATTTTTTGTAATGCACAAAGAAGGATAACTCAATCAATTACACTGAAAAACAACACAATTTGTCGTTCGCTAAAATAATCTGATAATCCTGTATATGCAATTGCAACATCGAAGTAAGAAGTAAGAAGTTAGAAGTTAGAAGTAAGAAGTCAAAGGTCGGAACTCGGAAGTCTCCTTCCGGCTTTCGTAGAATACCAACTTTATGATTAGTTCCATGTATTTAGGGGTGAAATTTGACCCAAGCTACCCAACTTATTATATCTACAGATGGTCTATGGAGTTTCACAATAAAAAATTTGAAAAATAACTCTATATTTGAGACAAATTAACCACGTGCATTTGCCAGGTTTCGTGCTACGCATGACCTTTCGTTTAAAACGTGTGTGTGTGTGTGTGTGTGTGTGTGTATTATTTATTTATTGTAATTGATCTCTCGTTAAGGTTGCTTTCAAAAACAAATACGAAAGAAGAAAATGCTTCTTTCGTATTTTCCTGGCACCTGGATCGGTTTTAAGGGACATCGTCTACAAAGTTGGTGGGTGGTAAATAAGGGAATACCCTACCTTTGTAACATTTTCACAAAAACTTTTACAATGAAAAACAGTCGTAAGTCTTTAACATATGGACTTATATTTGTCGTAAGAGGTTTTGTGGAAAGGGTCCCTGGTCATTGTATAGACAAAGTGTGTGGAGGGACGCTACTCTCAATGTCGTATAAAGACCCCATCTCCATTCTCAACGTGAGAACATACTTGCCGAAGTTCCTTTAAAAGTTTAACTTGACTGCCACTGTCCATTTCATCTCTTTCTTTTTCTTATACCTGAAATATTGCTCAGTGTAGGTAAAACTCTAATCAATTAATCGATTGATTACTTCATTAGTCGTTGGTGATTGAAAAGAAGAACATATATGTCGACTAATATTAGGCAATACTGTATAAACATTGTTTTCCTTGTGAAGGTTAAGGCGTTTTGTGGAGAAATATGAAATAATGCTAAATAATTTGTCATCAGAGGGACAGAAACAAAAATATTCTAAACAGGATATCTTCGCTGTGTTTAGTTAAAACCAAACATAAAGAAAATCAAGATTTTCGTATTGGGTCACAAATTCGATCGAGACGAAAAAAAATCATTCCGCCCAACACCACCTAGCTGCCCCGCCACAAGATTCCCTTCAAGATAGTGCTAGATCAAATATTTTTCTTTGAAACGAGTTATGTTTTTTCTGGGAGTATTTTTAGTTAGGCAGGGACCATTTGATTTTCAAGAGGGGGGGGGGCTTGTATTTTCAGAAAAAAATATTTCTTCCCCCGACTTTTGCCCAAAAGAATTTTCTGACCAGCACTTGTGTTGGAAAAAAATAATCTAGCTCTGATTTTGTCCATTAGAAAAAAAGCCTGGCTCAACAAAATTTCCCAGCATAGTATATAACGGAAAAAATGATCTGGCCCGCAAAATGGCCAAAAAAAAATTCCGACTCGGACAAAAATCCCAGCCGCCTGAAAATCGAATGGTCCGTGCCTTAACAGAATTGTTGACATGAATTGATCTTTTTTACATTACGATCTGATTTACATCATGTGATTATATTTGCCTTGTGTGTCACGAGGAACAACACATGGGGATGTAGCTGGGCTGACAACAAGAGTCTTTATCTTATTACATAGCATAAATTGACGTTGATGTCTAATAATTTTAAATTTATGGAAGCATGATGAAATTTATTCTAGTATATAATGTGAATCAAGAATCAATTTATAGGTAATTATTGAAAGCAGAATTACGTTTTCACTTCAAGTAATGCAAAATTAATTTCATACCAGTGTTAAAAATAGAAGAAAAAATAAATTTATACATGTGTTAATTCCCAAGAAAGTTTTTCTTTTTGGCAAAAACTTAAGATTGGTTTTGTTTCTGTACTTATGAGCAATTCAGCAGAATAATACGCTCTCACGAGCCCCTAGTTTGGGAAAGTTTTTGTTTCTTATCCCCTTAATGCAATTTATCATAGTGGAAATTTTAAACTATGTTTTTAAAAGTAACAGAATCGTAAATTAAATGGTTAGGGACCGATCATTTAACTTGAAAGGGGAGGGGCTATGATTTTTTAACAACTTATTTTATGTGAAAAAAATATTTTTGTGTGAAAATGATGAAAAAATGTATTCTGTAGGAGTCTTACTGCCCCCCCCCCNCCCAAAAAAAAAAAAAAAATTAATGCTAATTTTGAAAAAAAAATATTTTCTTGATGCAAGTTAAAAATATTTATAAATTTTTAACAGAAAAGTTATCTGTCCAGAATAAAAAAAACAAAAAAACTCCCCCTTGTCAAGTTACATGATCGGCCCCTTACCTCATGTTTTGATTGTTCTACAAATGTATGTTGTTATTATATTTAGTATTTTACTAGAGCAGTGTATTGTCACAGATTTTGCAAATTTTCGAGAATCCGAAGGAAATAACGATATCAAAGCCAAAAAAGGAATTGCTCAAGAAGTAATTAATCTGCTGTAAAGGTTTGTTTAGAATAATTGTTTTGACAATTTTTTTATTGAATGAACACTCTTTCTGTTAAGAATGGCTTAAGTTGGCCTCTTACATGATACCTAATATGTTGTTTCTTAATAATGGTCTGGGGTATAGCAAAATACCGAGGTTACTATGAATTATGTCACCATAAAGAGGAAGAATAAGTTCCTAATGAAGCCTATATGAAGATTGGAGAAAAAACATTCCGTCTTTTCTCGAATACAACACAGCGCACAAAATATGTAAAAAAATCTCATGCAAACGGATGATATCCGATCTTTTGCAAAATTTCATTTCAAAGAGATGTAATTTTCAATCCAAGCCGACCTTTGCAGGACTGACTTTAATTAAAGGACTGATTTTGTTTTAAAATAACTGACTTGACAACATACTACGAAAGACAGCTGTACTGAGAACGACTGATTGACAGCACTGGCTTTAGATAATTTTACATATGATTGGATAGTATTTTTCAGCAACCAATCAAATGAACATGTTCACGCTTGTGTTCTACATACGCCGGTGTGAGGTTTGATGTAAACTGATGAAAAACCATTGTGTTTGTATCCTCACAGACAGTCTTTCAAAACGTAGGCTTTGGGTGAAAAATTGCATTCTTTATAAATAAAAATACATCGCTCAAACTCAACATGTTTATTGAGTGAGAGCAAATCGTAACAGTAAAGTAGTACATGACAACAACTATACATGTGACGACGACTACTTTTAGGGGGTTCAGTTGGTCCTATTTAACGTGTAACCTATGGGAATTTTCATACAACGGAAATCCAACATTGCCAGCTTCCAGTATTATATGGAGTCCAATGTAGGGTATCAATAGAAAGGGCCATCCTTGCTCTTTTAAATGACACCAGAATTATTGCTCTCGGATTTTTGAGTCAAGAGTTATGACGTCAAAGAAGGGTACCCTTTACTCATTTTGAAATTTGATGGTTTGATTTTTAGTTCGCACTGGAGTACCCCCGGCGTCCGCTTATACGTCCGCGTCCGTGTCCGCGTCCGCATTTAGGTATATATCTTAGTAACTATGAAGGGTAGGATCATCAAACTTTGTATACAGATGCATCTTGGGCTATCTCACAGCCCCCCAGAAAATTAGGTCTCTTTGCCCTATATTTTCCGCTTGACTGACTTACATTCAAGTTTACGTCCGAGATCAGATCTCAGTCACTATACATGGTAGGATCATGTAACCTTGCATATGCATGCATCTCTGGTGGTAGGTCAGCATCCAGGGAAATAAGGTCACTTTGACCTATATTTTCCTCTTGACTGACTTACATTCAAGTTTACGTCCGAGTTCAGATCTCAGTCACTATACACCGTAGGATCATGTAACCTTGCATATGCATGCATCACTGATGGTAGGTCAGCATCAAAGCAAAATCAGGTCACTTTGACCTATATTTTTCGCTTGAACGGCTTGCATTCAAGTTAAGGTCTGAGTTCAAATCTCAGTAGCTATACATGGTAGGATCATGTAACCTTGCATATGCATGCATCTCTGATGGTAGGTCAGCATCCAGGCAAAATTAGGTCACTTTGACCTATATTTTCCGCTTGAACGACCAACATTCAAGTTAACGTCCGAGTTCAGATCTGCGTCACTATACATGTTAGGATCATGTAACCTTGCATATGCATGCATCTCTATTAGTAGGTCAGCGTCCTGGCAAAATTAGGTCATTTGTACCTATATTTTCTGCTTGAATGACTTTCATTCAAGTTTAGGTCCGCATTCCGATCTCAGTCACTATACATGTTAGGATCATGTAACCTTGCATATGCATGCATCTCTGACAGAAGGTCAGCATCCATTCAAAATTAGGTCACTTTGACCTATATTTTCTGCTTGATTAACTTGCATCCAAATTTACTGAAGAGTTCAGATCTCAGTCACTGTACATGTTAGGATCATGTAAACTTGCATATGCATGTATCTCTGACAATGTGCAATAACGAGGCGAACTTTGTAATCGTTGATTACCTATGTTTAGCTTAAATTTTACCGGCATATTCCCTGTCTATATGTTCTATATCCCCTTCGACTAACGGCTCAGGGGATATAAAACACAGACAGGGAATATGAACCCGTATCCCCTGTGAAGATTCCCGAATAACATATAATATTGAGAGAGGACTATTTAGGCGTGATAATTTATGACCAGTGCAAGTGGTATACTTGTAAAACAATGTTGAAAAAAAGTCGCTCAAAAACAGTGTCGAAAAAAAGCAAATTTCAGGACCACGGGTATCACAGCTACCCAGATACTAAAACTCGGAATAAGAAAGGGCTAGTTTGAAAGACACTGTCCCATATAACACAGATATAAAATAAATATTGGACCATGGTGCTACAGTTTTTCTCTGTGGTGCCGAGCTTTCGGGGTAATTTTCGAAATTTTCCCCCAAATCATCAGAGTTTTCACGCAAAATTCAGCACTTTACCGAACAGAGACTTCTGGCCAAACGATAATTCTCATCAGGAAAATAAATCTATCTCAGAATAGGCAATAATATTGTTAACAAAGTGACAAAAAGTCGGAAAGTTCTGAAGACAAAGTGCAGAGTAATGGCAGCTGAAAGTTCGGTACCACATTTTCCAACTAACAAATTGACAGAATTTTTCACAACGGGGATTTCCCCCTTTGATTAAACGTGTCCTGTTGCCGCATAACTAAACATACAGCCTTAATAGTACATAAGCCTAAGAGATAATGTATATACAAGATATCTTAGGCAGAGTTTCTTTTTTTTATAAGTCCGAAAGGTCACTGAACATGTATATGATGAAAGAAGTCTCCATAGACTTATAATGGGAAACGTCACAAATGACCTTGAGGGCTTCAGTCACGTGGTATTTTTTGGTTATTTGGCTTTTGGCGCACTGTTCATGTATAGTGTAAACAGATAATACGTCTAACACGTACATGGAATTTCAATGGTTCGGGATATAGGTCGTCGAAATCAGCGGTCGGCCAGTTACAAAATAAGGCAAATTTTCCGTTTTTGAGAGTCTCGCCCTGCTAGACTAAACATTGTAGGTGAGTTCTCTTAGCTTTTTTGTACTTCGGGCACTCCAGTGATTAGATTCACACCATTAATCCTTGGTATTTTCTTTAAAAATCGCCTGAACCCCCTACTACTTTGCAAACGATTCGATTGGACATTAACCTTGTACTATATTTTGTGAAGACTTTGGCTCGCAAAGATGCCCTTACATTTGAATTTTAGGGGTTGACGACCGTTCGTTTTACTTTTCAACAATAAAAAGTCGACTGTCTTAATATGTAAGAAGAGCAATAACTCAACCAACTACAGTTATCACATTTTTAGATTAATTTGAAATTCGGTTTCTGATTTATTTCGGAAAAGCATTTCATCTTCTCAAAAACGGATTTTCAAGTGGTCATCTGTTATGTACACAATGTCATTCATTGTCATTTCTTTTGTCAGTAAATCCGCACTGATGAGACATAAATTGTCAAAATGGCCACATGCAGAAAATAAATTTACAGTAACTTCGGTATTTTGTTATTTAAATACACATGAATTTTGATATATTCTGATTAATTTTGAACGTTTTTTTTTTTAGAAAATTGGTCAAATTACACTTCGAGATTCAAATTGAAGAACAACCATTCCGAACAGCCAATACAAAATGTACTTATACACATAAAAGGATTCTCTGACATATACGTAAATTGGCTTTGAAAGTACGTTAATTTAATATGACTGCATATTCAAACAGCAGAGTTTTTATAATATAAATCCCGGAAAGTAAACATACTTCATATTCCATCTTTTACCGTGGCGATGATTAATTTTTGTGATCTTCGAGACAACCTCAAGGCTTCAAAACTTCCGCTTCATACGATCATGAAAAAGACTTTACTAGATATCAGTCACTTGTGGAAAATTTTGAAGTTTCGGTCTTACTTAATACTGTGATGATAATTTCTTTTTCTTTCAAAAGCACTTGCTGTTGATTTGCTACCGAACACTACCGCAGTGGTAGATAAATAAAAAATACCTAAATTACTGGTAATTCGGTTTCTGCATATGCGCATTTCGACAAATTATGTCTCTTAAGTGCAGATCAAATCAAGACATTTCGAAGTCCATAAACCGAAATACGTGTACAATCTGATAGTTAACAAATTATAGACAGGATCTAATTAGAAAAGCCAAAATTCAGCTAAGGACAAAGCTATGCATAAGGGAAGTACTCCTTAGTTTTAAAAAAATGGTAAAATTTAGATATGGCAGGTTTCAAAATCGGTTTTCGGGTCAGCACCGAAGTACTGATTACTGGGTTGGTGAGTTCCCTTTGGGACTAACATTTCACCAACAGAAAAATCGACGCAGTGGTAATAAATAACAAAATACCGAAATTACTGGTAATTCAGTTTCTGTGTATGCGTTTTTCGAAAAATTATGTCTCTTCAGTGCAGATCAAATCAAAACATTTAGAAGTCCATAAACCGAAATACGTGAAAAATCTGATAAAGAACAAAAAAACAAATAGGGTCGGAATAGAAAAGGAGAGTTTTGACATACCAAATCTTTTGAAATGCCTGTACAAAGTATGAAAGAATCTGGTCTACATTTTTTCCTTTCAATTTTCAACTGCTTTTTCTTTTTGCTTCTTCGGTCTTTGTCCTTCACAATTGTGTTCGGTAATTGTGATACTACCCCTATTTCATAATGGCTAAACAAATACACAATACATGTTGCACGGACAAATATCACCACTAAAACAAGTGTTCAGATTTCCTTTGCAATACTTGACATTTTAATTACACATTACATGTTATAGTAAAATATATTAGATAGTTTACTGTAAGCAGTTATCATGCACAACTAAAACCCAGTTTTTTTTTAAAGTCTTCAGTAACAACAACTGTAAAAACATTCCGTCGCACTTATTTTTATACGACCGCAATAATTTGTGGTCGTATTATGGTATTGCCCAGTCGTCGTCCGCGTCGGCGTCCGCGTCTGTGGACAGCATAACTTTGGTTCTAGTTGACTGACCATT
The DNA here is from genome assembly GCA_002080025.1 of Modiolus philippinarum. NCBI lineage: Eukaryota > Metazoa > Mollusca > Bivalvia > Mytilida > Modiolidae > Modiolus > Modiolus philippinarum. The sequence goes on along the minus strand of MJUU01017057.1, from coordinate 6,398 downwards.
ATCAAATTTTAGTATGAAGTTTCTTGGCACAAGCATTAGCCCGGGTTTTAATTTCGGGTTTCTGGCCCCGCCCATTTAGGGGAAAGGGGCCAAAAAGGGGTAAAATTGGTTATTTTCATGTCTGTGGACAACCTAACTTTGTTTCTAGTTGATGAATCATTTTTAAATTTTTGATTGATGTTTCTTGGCACATGTCTCAGTCCCGGTTTTAATGTCATGTTCCTGGCCCCGCACATTTATAGAAAAGGGGGCTAAAAAGTGTTAAATCGGGTGTTTTCACATATTTGACTGTAGAATCTTTATTATTTAGGGGATTTTGATGGGGTTTCTTTCAGTGTGCTCCTTAGTAAATTTCCAATGTGAAGTATGTCAACGATTTACGTGGCATGTACTGTTCATGAGATAAATGGGGCCGAAATAGGAGAATTTCAAAAATTTAGATTTTCACATTTAGTCCGATTTTGATGCAATTTTTTACAATGGACTCCTTATGAAAAATGAATATGGTGCTTTACCATCAAATTTTTTATTAAAAAAAGCTCTTAGTGTTTTTTATCCATAAGTTATCAAAAGGTTTGATTTTTCTTCCTAGTTTGTGTCCAGCTAATTACGGTGTCAAGCTCATTTTTCTGTCTATCTAATTATTGTGTCAAGCTCTACTTTACTGTGTCCACATTCACTTTAAACTACACTTGTTCAAATTTCAGTGTTCGACATGCTGTGGTCGTATAATGCTGCGCTCGGCGTAGAGCTTTATTTCGAACAATTTCCAGAACTTGACACGAGACATCTACGTCACTGACCAATCATAAGCTGAGAACAAGTATATCCCCATGTTAGTCATCGTTTTTTCCTTACACGGCTAGGGAGGTATGAAATCTAAACAACATTTAGAGAAAAAAGTAGAATTTTCATAACCGTCTTTTGACAAATGCTTTTACAGATACTGTCTTAATTTTTCTAACTATCTAATGAAGATTAACATAAGAATCATAGCCTTTATTTAATTTGGTAAAATTTGTTATTGATCATTGGGTATTTGATCTCTATCACATTTTACAAAGTTTTGGTCACGGACTTCCAAATATTTTGATTTGATCTGCACTGAAGAGACAAAAATTGTGGAAATGGCCATATTCAGAAAATAGATTTTCAGTAACTTCGGTATTTTGTGATTTGCTTAAGTCGACAGTAAGAATAAGAATATTTATTTTCCAATTATCGGGACCAAAGGGGCATGCAAATTATTATTTGAACATACAGTATAGAGGTTTTTGGACGAGTTTATCGATGTCCAAACAAGGCATTTTACTCACAAACTTATCCTAAATCATAAATTCCTTTTAACTCTATCAGTACGTGTGTAAAATTGGCCGCATTAACACATCAAGCACATGAACAAACTCATCTAAAACTGCTGATTTCTTTAACATACGTTCGTCAGTATGTCTGATCTACGACAAAGTTTTGACCACCACATGAGATTCTTTACATACTTCAAAAGCAACCTCTTGGCGATTCATCTTTCCTTAAGTTTTACTTTACAAGTTGAAGTATCTGATAGTTTAACTAACTCTTACAAAAACGTAAACCTAGTCACTCATGAATGAAATGTAGGTCAATGTGGGCTAATTTTTATCTGGTGCTTCGTGACTATATAAAACATATCGATATCTACAGAAAAATATTATTCCTGTAAGAGTTGTAAAATTGTTGATCTGAATTTTTACAAAACATTTAGCCTGATAATCTCAAGTACTAACCAAGATCATTCATGCACAAAACTTATCGATTTATAATTTTTAATAGAAAAATCATAGACTGAAAAGATACTTATCCTCGTCCAAGAAAACACGGTCAAATCAATTGGCAGGAAATTTACCATCCAATTCCCTTTTGACATCTCTTGAAAAACAGCCAGCCTGGTAGATCCTACATATACCAACACTGTTCTATCAAATTGTAGAAAAATCCCCGAATTAATCAAAGAGAGAATTTGTAATATCAAGAGGACAATGTGAACCGTCTTGAAAACTACAGACAGCTTATCCACTAGGGTTAAATGACAACATCATGGGGCAGGGAAACATTTCTTAGTGCGGTTCTATTGACATCACTGGAATTTCTTCTCCGAAATTACGCCATCGCAGGTCACATGGTCGAAGAGTGAATTATAAAATCAAAAGCAAAAGTAAAAACCTCGTAAATATAAAAGATCTATATACTGTTTTCAAAAACATTGGGCGGCATGGTTTGTTCACTAAGCTTTGTACCACAACTTTATAAAATCTCTTTGGAGTGTGATACTATGTCTGTTAATAGTCCACTCTATGAATGTTCTAAAATTATTGATGCTTTCTGCTTTCATCGACCTTTTCCGAGAATCGACAAACCCGATGAGCACGTAAACCATTTTTTGAAGATTAAATACATTAATAAAGGAAATGACCTTATTGTTATTGCAGGCATTTTCGGGACCCAGATATATAAAAAAAACTTGTACCCGTCTATTTTGACAACTAGGACATGCCTGTCATTCCCTTTTCTTATTAAAAAAACCACTAAAAGCATTTTTTTTTCAATTACTACCTGTGATGCTGATCCTAGCAGCTGAGACTGTTCCACGTCGCCATATCGCTATGACCCTTGTGGACATATATTAACGGAGAATCTTAACATCATTGTAGACAAAGAAGTTAGTCAATTCTTTAGAAGAGGGCCTAAGTATCGCCCACCTTCAAAAATAAAATGGCAAGCATGTTTTGATATAATTGAAGACGCTGTAACCAATTTTTGAAGAAAAAAAATGGTGCAAACGAGAAAGTGCAGACAAGCATGCTCTAAATTTGTTTAAAGATAAAATTATTACCTAGGTCACCAACAGAACAATAAATTTTTATAAATATGATTATGTTGAGTCACCTCCTAAGCTGTCTGTAAATAGAATTAAGTCAAAATTGGAGGATCTTGGTAAAAAAATATGTGTTTGTACCTGTTGACAAGGCTTCTAACAACGTTGCTGTTGTCTGAAAGAAATACTACATCGATGTCGAACAAAACGAAGTGGACAAGTCAGACACTTTCAAACGTACCAATTGGAATGAAAAAATGTTAACCAAACATCATTACAAGGATACAGAAATGCTTCAAGTTCCGCCTAAAGATAACATCTTACCTACCATGCACTAGGTTCCGAAGCTTCACAAACTCACTTCAAACATCGTTTTATTTCGGCATCTAGTAAGTGTTCTACTGCTAATTTATCCATCCATTTGACTAGTTCACTTACTTGTATGTATAAAGGAGTCTGTTATTAAATACTGTGAACAAACTTACCAAACTCTGGAGTGATTTACTTTTGGAGTGTAAAAAATTCTATGAAGTTTTAGATAAACTACAATCAATTCAAAGACCAGTCTCATCTATCGACAGTTTATAAATTTTCTACACTTTATACTGCCTTTCCACATGGGACAACTTATTAAATGGTCTTTTAAATTTTCTGGTCTCCAGTTGATTTGCTCTAACAAGAAGCAAGGATTCTTCTTTAATATAACCTGCAATAATCATTGTTCCTGGACATGCGATGATATGAATAATGCACTCAATCTGTTGCTGGACAATATTTTTGTTCGTTTTGGCAACACTATTCATCAACAGGTCATAGGTATTCGCATGAGTACAAATGGTGCACCTCTAACTGACCCATCTTTCAAAATTAAGTATTGTTTTTTTTTCTCTCTTTTCAAGATTGTTGTCATGGAGTTAGTAGACTACCTGTATTTGGTTTTATTCGTATGATTTTATACTATAGGGAAACAGGACAGATAAAGGGGAGGTTAGGGTATCCATAAACCGGTTTAACTCTACCGCTGGTTTTTGCTAGTGCCGATACCAAGTCCGGCTGTCCCGAGTTCCTATCGCTGTCTACGTTTTCCTTTTGTCTTATACGTGTTTTTCCTGTGTAGTTCCCTGGCAGATTGTGGCATGTAATTATAATTTTTAGCCATTGTAGGTGTTTCCTGTTATCCCTTTTTTACATGGATTTTAATATATTGACGGATGAGCGAACGGACGGGCGAACGAACCGACAGACGGACAGCTGAACATGTCATACACTTCATTTCCTAACGTATTACATATGTTTGTGTCATAGTAATGCAAATATTGTATGGGTGCAATGGATCTCACTTATGTGTGATTAATATATAATGTATATAGACTTATGGGGCACTTCTAGGAGATACTACCAAGTTCAATATTATCTTTTGAGCTCTGTTAAACCCATGTAGATCGATTTAAGGAGTACCGAAATTGTTTTTTTTATATTTGATTGACATGACTCATGTGAATGATTGACAGTGACAAAAACTGATTTGCGGCATGAACTGTGGATCCTTACCTGAAATTCGAAAAATCATAGTAAAGTCATACTTTGTGTAACAATTCAAATAACAAAGTAATAAATTGACAGTTGATACATTCATTTCATTTTTTTTCAATTATAAATCAGTTGTTCTAATTTACTTACAGGCTGGTCAGGTTGCTCGACATTTAGCAAAGTTCCGTTCAAAACGGTGCTAGGGGCCGTCTTCAACTGATGATGAGGTATGAGCACGCTCAAGCTCATTGTTGAAGACCTCATGGTGACTTAAAGATGAAGAACAAAAGTAAAAGAGTTGTTCCATTGCTTGGTTCTACCATGATTTTATAGATTTGTCTCATATGAATTTACTCCATATCCTTTCATTGAAAATTGGATAAGATAAGAGACATATTCAAATGATTGCATTTCCTATTGAATGTTTTATAATATTAATAGCTCCTTGAATATTATTCAAAATTAATCCGATTTTGTACACCCATCATCTTTAAACAATGCAGAGTGTTTCAATTGGCGACAACGGATAACTAACGCCAAGCTCTAAACATAAGATTCAATGCGTGTATTTAACCTACACCTGAAAATTTGAGTAGCTCCGATAAAAAAAGGTGACAGTAATAGCCAACAAGTAATTTTGTTTGTCGCCATTTTCTTAAAATGCAACGTAATATAAGCTTTATTTAATTTCTGACTTTATTTATGACCATGTTCATTTGCAGCTATATCAAAAAACAAAAAAATTTTGACGGGCCTTCAAAGTCAACCATACATGGGATATCACACCCGAGACATTATATTATTAATTACCTCTACCAGATTTTTAATCTGCGCAAGCCTAGTTTAATGTACCAGGGCGATATCTGAAAAAAAAAAAAAAAAAAAAAAAAAAAAAAATCCGACTCATCTTACTTTTAAAATATTGAATAAAAAAATCAGCCCAACGAAACATTTAACTGTGAAAAATAGGTAGCGCGTTTGTTAAAACCAAAACCCAAGGAGTATATCACTCCCTCTTGCATAGCTCTGTCCTTAGCTTATTTTGACTTTCCTATTTAGATCTTATTGGTAATTTGTTCTAAATCAGCTTTTACACGTATTTCGGTTCACGGATTTCCAAATTTTCCGATTTTTTCTGCACTGAGGAGACATAAGTTGTCGAAATGTGCATATGCAGAAATCAAATTCCCACAGTAAGTGAGTAACTACGGATATTCACATTCTCAGACATATATTTCTTCAGGATTCCGTTAAATTGGCTTTGGGATCCAATGACCTGAAGATATTACAGGTATACTGGCCTCTCACTGATACTGCCGATATCTACTAAAATCTATGATAATTCTTTACCAAACCCTTCGGGGAGTTTTGAGTTTGATCTTTATTCCGTAGTGCGACAGTGTTTTACCAGCAGACTAGGCTCCTTGAGCTAGCCGGCAGTTTAGCGGCGAGCACTCCTCGACCCATCTTTCTAAATTACGTTTTGTCTTTTTCTTTCCTTCTCAAGATTGTGGTCTTGGAGTTAGTAGTCTACCTGTATTGGGTTTTATTTGTATGTTTTATTATACTATAGGGAAACGGGATAGAGAAAGGGGAGGTTTGGGTACCCATAAACCGGTTTAACCCTACCGCTAGCTCTTGCTAGTGCCGGTACCAAGTCCGGCTATCCCGAGTTCCTATCGTCGTCCATGTTTGTCTTTTGTCATTTTATTGTTTATCTCGTGCGGTTCCCTGGTGGATTGTGGCATGTGATTGTGGTTTGCGGCCATTGTAGGTGTTTCCTGCTATCTTTCTTATATTAATATAGAAATATTTCTCAGAGTTATCTCCCGTTATATGATATTCGCATTTTTCATTTTATTATATTTTTTTACCAGACTTCCCAACTTCCTAATAAATAATTTCGGTGGATAAACCAAAACTTAGCTTTACATCAGTAGTGTGTTCAACCGTCCGTCTTTCTATCCACCTTTGTGGCCGTTTGGTTATCGAAGGGTTTTAGCAAGTTCTGTATAAA
>MJUU01017054.1:0-33065 GCA_002080025.1 Modiolus philippinarum | reverse complement strand
TTTTATATATATATATATATATATATATATAAGCTGTCTATAAATTCAATCAACGTTGAAACTTGTTCATCTCCCCGGATTTGCGAATATTTACGGTAATGCATTGTCTAAAAATTAAAATATAGCGGTCTTTCGTAGGAACCCAACGGGGTAAAAATTAGAGAAATGAATATCGAGATTGCCTTCCCACCGAGGGATTTGGCTGTTCTTCGAATGCACAGATATTACAGACAGATTACTCTGCCCACGCTATCTCTGTGGGAAACCAAAGGGATGTAAAGTAGAACGAACTACAAATGTATTTTATGTGACACTTAAGTATATTAATAAACCGAAATTATAACATGTCGACCGTGGTCCAGTGGTAGCGTGGCAGACTTTTAACCCTTACAACCTTGACAGAAGGGGTTCGAAACCCACTGGAATCAACAAAAAAAATAATATTAAATATTAAAAGGCTTAGACTTAGATTTTCGATTTGGATTGATAAAAAGGATAGAAAAATACATCACAGGCAGATGATTCAAGCCAAAATGATTAATTTCATTGTTTTAAGGTGCGTCACTCGTCACGATTCAAACCGACGTTGCGCAACGCAAAGAGGTCGTTAGGTGCAAACATGTCGTTATAACAAAATAGTTTAAACTAACGAAATGAAACAAAATTGAAACAAGTTCCAATATAAATAAAATTGGTGTTAACTTTCAAAACGAAAAAACTTATTACAAGTTTTAAAAATCACTTAAAAGCGATCGCCTGCTTGATAAATTTACGACATATATTTACGGCATTTGTACTTTCGGTTTGACATGGGACACGTTTTACAAGAAAAAGGAACAAAAAGTAATGCCAATCACATCAAATGTTTACCGAAATGTTAGTCAGGTGAGAACATGAAACATTTGAACAACGTGCCAACTTTTTAAATGATGCTGATCGTCGAATGCAATGTGGTATATCGTAAGTGGCATCAATGTGGACTCACGACGCTGTTTGAGAGTACATGAGCCATAAACCCCATTAGGAAATGTCAGTAAATACACAAATATAACATTTTCCACGAAAAAATTGCATAGTGGGCAGACCTCCCACATACGAGGCACGTGTAGGTTCCTGTCCACAAGTACCTGTGCATTGAATTTAGATGTTCTTGCAGAACCTCAAAACTCGATTTGAATGTGTTTTCATTAGAATGGAAAATTTATTTTTAGGGGGGTGTACGCTGGATCTTATTCGCTTCTCTTGTCAGACAAGGACGTACATGTATATTTCATTATGTCCTCATGATCAGTACAGAGAAGGACTCTAATCGAAAGTTTAATTTATATTATTCTGAGAAAATTTGGCGAGGAAGGATTTTTTTATAGACAGGGACTGAGGGTGAGGGCCAGATTATTTTTTTTTCAACACAGGCTGTTCAGCAAAAATAGGACCAGGTAATCTTTTCTAAAAATAACTCAAATTACTTGTGTCTATAGAGGGTCAAATCGACAAATCAAAATTTGTGTAATTTTCGCACCACTGACACAGCCTCATGCCTCAATCCATGTCCATATAAAGACTTGTTAAATATGGAATCAAATACAATGGTCTTCATGAAGTCTCATTTAGATTAAGAATTTCTTGTCTTTTAACCCTACTTTTACTTTATTTATTTTGTGTATCTCTAAACTTTTTTTAATATCATTTTGAAAACATGATATAAATTGTAGCAACACCATGAATGCTTTAATCATGTTCATAAATAACAAAATACCGAAGTTACACTGAACATAGTTTCTGCAAACGACCTCAGACCATTTCGACAACTTGTGCCACTTCAGTGCAGATCAAATCAAAATTTGGAAATCCATAATTCAAAATGTTTGTAAAAGCTGATACCGATAGAAAACAAATTGTCAACAAAACGTGTAAGATGTGGAATTAAATCATTATTACAGGAAACTTTGAACACTTTTTTTAGCTCACCTGACCCGAAGGGTCAAGTGAGTTATTGCCATCACTTGGCGTCCGTCGTCCGTCCAGCCGTCCGTCCAGCCGTCCGTCGTAAACTTTTTTAAAAATTTTCTCCTCTGAAACCACTGAACCAATTTTAACCAAACTTGGCCTGAATCATCACCAGGGTATCCTCTTTCAAAATTGTATCCGATGAGTCCGAGGACGAAGCAACATGGCTGTCGTTACTGAAAAAAGCACATAGGGGTAAATTGCTGTTTTTGGCAAATAACTCGAAAACAGATATCAAAAATCTGACATGGGTAAAAGTGATCAGCATGGCAAGATCTACCCGCCCTGCAATTTTGAAGAAAATCTGATTACCAGTTTTGGAGTTATTTCCCTTTTTCCGGATATTTTTCAAATTTTTTATATTTTTTATCTTTTATCAAAGAAACTATAGCAGATAGAGGTCAACTTTAAATTACAAAAATGTTCAGCATATCAAGATCTACCCACCCTGACATTTTGGAGAAAATCCAAAAACCCTTGTAAGAGTTATTGCCCTTTTTTCACAGAATTTTCAAAATTTTCATATTTTTCGTCTTTTATTTCTAGAACTATAGAAGATGAAGGTTAAGTGTAAATGATAAAATGTTTGCCATGCTGTGGTGACTTCAAAAGTGGCGTTGAAAATTGATCGTTGACCGCCATTTTCAAAATGGCCGCGAAAAAAAAGGCAGGAAAAAATTCAACATTGCTCAATTTCAATAAGATTTGGTTTCCTAATAGATAATGAAGTTGCGACTTCAAAACAAGTGTTGAAAATTGTTTGTTGAGTACCATTTTCAAAATAGCCGCCAAATCAACGTTGTCGGATTTCAATGAAATTTGGTTTCCAAATAGGTATTGATGTCACAACTTCAAAACCGATGTTAAAAATTGTTCGTTGAATGCCATTTTAAAAATGGCCGCCAAAAAAGGCGGGAAAATTCAACATTGTCAGATTTCAATGAAATTTGGTTTCCAAATAGATATTGAAGTTGTGACTTCAAAAACTGATGTTGAAAATTGATCGTTGAACACCATTTTCAAATTTTCAAAATGGCCGCCAAAAAGATGGGAAAAATCAACGTTGTCCAATTTCAATGAAATGTGGTTTCCAAATAGTAATTGATGTTATGACTTTAAAACTTATGTTTGAAATTGTCTTTGCCCGCCATTTACAAAATGATGTTTTGACTTCAAAACTTGTGTCCTTAGCAAGAATGTTTTTTGTCAAAAAATATAGTAAAACATGATCAGACTTTTAAATACAGTTCAAGATATTAGTGGTGTTCCAGCTACCAAAGTTTGAGAGACTGAAGTTCAACTGTATAACTAACAATGTAAGCTTGATTGCCGTTTTGTGCTTCAAAGTTCTCTTCACAGTATAAGAAATATGTTTAAACTAGATTAAAAAGGGGAACCCTGCCAAAATATTTTTATTGAAAGGGGAACTTGGAATGTTTTGATTTCAGCAATATGCATTATCTGGATTATAAGAGGAACCCCTGCCGAAATTTTTTTTTGAATGATGGTCTGAAATTGGTTGTAATGGATAGTGGTGCTTTAAACAACCGTTGGAACTGCTGAATCTACTAGATGGAACCATACTTGGTGACAACTGTCCATAGTCGGTACCTATCGAAGAATGTGACTGGTAAGTCTGCATATATTCCAAGATGGCCGCCAGCGGGAGACAGTTTAAAATTGGACCCTATGGGAAAAACACATTCAAAGACATTCTTCTCTGAAACTACTTGGTCAGTTTGAATCAAACTTGGTCACAATAGGCCATTAATGGTATTTTTAAAAAATTATGTCTGACAAGTCTGTACCTCATCCAAGATGGCGGCCAGTGAGGACCATTGTTTAATATTGGACCCTATGGGAAGACACGTTCAAAGATTTTCTCCTTTGAAACTTCCAGAAAATGAGACACTTTAACATTGGGTTACTTTGGACTGCAGTTTATGCCAGTCATGGATCAGGTGAGCTATAAAGGCTCTTGAGAGCCTCTAGTTTAAATTTCAGTCATTACATATCCACACACCTCAATGAAATTCCTAAAATTGACAATTGTAGGTTTTCCAAAACTTCTTAGTGTTTATTCATCATGAAAAACTGCAATCAGTCAATACATTGTAGATTCACCAATAACTTTAATTCACATGTCAAAATTCTTATTACATGTACGGAAACCTGTCTATTGTGCCCACATCTCATCATTTTATTATGCAAAAATTGTCTTACTTTTGAATCGATTAGTGCCCTGTGGTTGTTTATTTGTTGTGATTGTCTTCTGTTAGTGTTTTAGGAGGGCAATTGATGGCAAGAGATGGACAATGAATGACAGTAATTGTAGGAACACCTTGCCATTTAGTTTGTTGACAACCCAGCACCCATCATGTCCATGGGTAAAGTAACATGGATGTAGCATTGCTCTAATTCTAGCAGTGAATTCCGCTTAGTTGATTGCTAAATGGACAACCATTTGATTATCAGGAGGAGGGGTAGGGGTTGGGCGATTTTTTAAATTCTTATCTTACTTCTCATGAATTTTTATTTAAAGGATACATTTTTTGTTGCAAATGCAAATAAGGCCGTTCTTTTTTATACCCCTGCTCCATAGGAGAGGGGGTATACTGTTTTACCCTTGTCCGTCCGTCTGTCCGTCCAGAACATCCTTCGTCAAGGATTTCTCAGCTTGTGTATGTAGTAATGATTTGATATTTGGTCTGACGCTTTAGTATGATGAGTTGTATCATGTCTCCCCTTTTGGAGTCAGTAACTCATCTACCTCCTGTTTGACGATAATTTTGATTTTTATACGACCGCAAACAATTTGAGGTCGTATAATGGTATGGCGCTGTCGGCGGCGTGGTCGTCGTTGTCGTCGTCGGCATCGTTGTCGTCTGTAGACACTTTTTTTCTTTGGATTCCTCTTGATATAAGCTTTCAGCAGTATGTCAATGGATTGGGCGTATCTCTTACCGTTTCTGAGCTATAAAGGGTCAAAGAGGAATCATAAGGAGTCATAAGGGCTAATTTTTATTTTCCCTAGTCTGAGTCCAGCTAATTACTGGGTCAATCTCTTTATTGCGTCCATCTAATTATTGTGTCAAGCTCTTTTGTTTGTCCATACTCACTTTAAATTAGACTTTTTCAAATTTCAGTGGACGACATGCTACGGTCGTATCATACTGCGCTCAGCGTAACCTTTTATTTAAGTAATATTCTATTTCATTGTTTTAAATATTTTTAGCCGAAAAGAATTGGAGATGGGATCCATTAATGCATTTTTCATAAAATTTTACAAAGTCAAAATATCTTTTGAAGTCATAGACGAACGAGCTGTTGGATTCATTTTGGATCTAATTGAGATTGGCATAAAAATGAAGGTGAACTCTTTCTAGGTTTCATGCAAGAGAAACTCAGAGTAAAGTTTTTGTCAAAGTTAGATCTGGATTAACATGTAGCACTTGTATATGTTGTAAAAGAATAACATGTTGTTAGCTGATTATTCAGTCACAATAATCTGGATAAAAAAAATTAGGTCCCATCGCATTGATGAAAGACATTGGTCAAAGTTTGTGTTGGACACATATTGTTTTTATGCCCTGCCACGAAGTGAAAGCTAAGGGGCATATAGATTTACCCTTGTCCGTCCCCATGTTAAGTTTTGGGTTTAGGTCCATATTGGCAACCTCTTCTAGTATTTTGATAATATTACATCAGCACATGCACCTTGAGTACTACCAGATTCACCAACAGTCAGGGATCCATGACCTACATTTTACGCTTGAGTGACTTTAATTGAATTTAAATGTTGTGTTTTACTTACTTTTCACAACAACTACAACTTTACACAATATATCATTGTGATGTTTCATGAAATTACTCATCTGTGTGAGAACTACCCAATATTTTGGACAATTTGTTTTTTGACCTCCATTTCTTGCTTGAATGACCTTGTTAATTTTTCGGCCCATTGCTAATAGCTAGATGTTTAAGCAATGAATACTGCATAATTCATGGAAAATTATATTACCTGACCAATATTTAATGCCTCAACCACTTTAGTATGGTATTTTTGTTACTTTCCATTATTCAACAAAAGTTTATTGAACAATCATCTATATAGTACTTCCTGATGATTCATTGGCAGAAAACTACTTTATCTATTGTGATAAATTTGTCGGCGGAGGATCTGTGTCTTAGAGACACATTTTCCAGGTTTTTATAGGACCGCAAAAAATTTGAGGTCGAATAATGGTATGGTGCTGTCGTCGTTCTGCGTCGTCGTCTGTAGACACTTTTGTTTTTTGTCAATAACTTCAGTTCCAGTAGGCCAAACCTTATGAAATTTTAACACAGTGTACCTTGGCACAAAAAGAAGGCTGGGGTTGGTTTTTGGTTATTTTGGCCCCTCCGGTTTTAAAAAATAGGGGCCAAAAAGGGCAAAATTGGGTGTTTTCACATATTTGGCTGTAGAATATTTATTATTTATGGGATTTTGATGGGTTTTTTTTCAGTGTGTTCCTAATTAAATTTCCTATCAGGGATAGGCCAACAGATATATGTGTCATGTACCGTTCATGAAATAAATGCAGCCCAAAAGGGGCAATTTTCAAAAATTTTTATTTTATTTATTTTTGGTCCGATTTTAATGCAGGTTTTTGCAATGGATTCCTTTTGATAATAAATGTAGAGCTGCAACATCAGATTTTTGACACAATGCGTCTTTTCTGAGCTATGAGGGGCCAAATGGGGATAAAATTGCAAATTTGCAGATTACCTAAAATGTTAATTTTTCATCGGATTTCGATGGGATTTTTTTCTTTGGATTTCTCTTGACATAAGCTTTCAGTTGTATGTCAATAGATTTGGCGTAGCTCTTACCGTTTCCAGGCTACAAGGGGTCAAAAGGTGCTGAAATTGCAATTTTCAGAATATGTAAAATCTTTTATTGTTGTATTGGATTTTAATGGGATTCCTCTTATCTTACCATTTCCAATATATATAAGGAATTATAAGGGCTAATTTTTATTTTCCTTAGTTTGTGTGCAGCTAATTACTTGGTCAAGCTCTTTATAGTGTCCATTTAATTACTGTATCAAGCTCTTTACTGTGTATTCGATCATTTCAAAATATACTTGTTCAAATTTCAGTGTTCGACATGTTGCCGTCGTATCATGCTAAGCACGGCATAGCCCTTCATTTTGTATTTCTAATAAATGTACGAACATTGTCAAATATTTTGGAATAATTTTTCAACTGTGTCATTTCCATACAAAACTGACTAATACTTTGTTCAATATAATCTTTTGTCTACATTTATACATATAATGTATCACATCCTCATATGTAAATCCACAATGGCATTTTGGGTTATTTACAATATTTAAAACAGATCGATCAGCAGTCAGAGTGGTATATTTATAATATCCCGACCTAGTGATTTTGATGCTGTGGGTTTTCTTATTTTTGTCAATTTCTCATGTCTGTATTTCTGTTTTTATATGCCCATCGAATGACGGACATATTATGGTATACCGATAGTCCGTCAGTCTGTCTGTCTGTCTGTCCATTTTATATGTTGCGCTCTTACTTGACAACCATTGGATCAATTCACTAATAATTTTGTAGAGGTATTTGGTATGATAGCCTTACAATCTGTTTATTGTTTTGTGAAAAATTGATATTCCTTGCAGAAGATACATGTTTGGGATTTTATTTGTCAATTTTAAGGCATTTGTTTTTGTATGTCATGCTCAAACTTGACAAACCTTTGGCAGATATACTTCAAACTTTGTAGATGTAATGGGTATGATGGCACTATGATCTGTATCATTTTTGTGTAATTTCTATTTTTCTTTTATTTTGCATTCAGTGCCTTGGTTATGGACACTAACAAACACATGAAAGTAAAAGTTTCCACACGGAGAATACATTTTTTGTCTGTGGGTTCAATTCCCACTGGAAACATATTACCATGTGTAGTAAGCTTTCTTTTTTGCACATTGACAGGTCCTGCTAGTTGGTGGTTAATTTTAAGATTTATCCGGTGGTTATATGTTTTCGCATGAGGTTAACTCTTGCATATAACTGCTGTTTATGGAGGCAGGATTTAAAAGCCTCTTTTCCTGGAAAATATTTATAATTTTCTGCAAAATGTAGGAAAAACTTGCAAAAGTGGCAAAAATATCGATCGAGCCCTTTTTGTTGAACCGCATTTACCCCCTTTTTTCTTCTGAAACTCATAAACCCTATTTTTTAGAAAGTTGGATTTACTATATGGTGAACTGAAATGGGTGAATTTCTTTTCATGAAACTGCAAAAAAAAAACAATTTTGATTTTTCTTTGTGTAATCTTGAAAGAATCGTTCAGATTTTCAATTATAATAAGAATACATTTCCATGGTTGTCATGGTAACAAAAATCTTTTAATGATATGTTTTGAATTAAAAGTGCTTTAGCAAGTTTCTTTTATAATGCCACACTACTGTGATAGGTACATCATACCATTTGTCAACTTTGTGTGTCAACTTTACATAGAAATATTTACACTTCTCATGAAATGGTCAAAACCTCTTTTTCAATGGAACCCTTATGGGCCTCTTGTTTTTTCTTATCTTAACACTGACCTATAATTTTTATTGTTGATTTTGAAAGAGATGTCATTATAGGATGTTGTTAGATAAAAATGAATGAAATGGTAAAATTCATACTCTGGCTTTTTCATTATTTATCATTTGTATATTTCAAAAACATCATATTCTGGGAATTCTTGACCGTCACATTTATTGTTGTCATGGCAACGCATGTACACCAAAAAGCTTTTTAACTTTGTTTTAGAAAAAAATATATCATATCTTAACAAAAACAGTCACTAACACATTAAAGTTGGATCAATTTTTAGTAATTTCATGTGCCAAAATACAGTATTTTTAGCATTTGTACAACAATTTTCCCCTTTAAATTATGGGGCCCATAACTCCAGATTTTGAACACTGACCTATACTTTTTTCTTTAGATTTTGTGTAAGCCAGACCATATCTTACATAATAATGTTAAATAATTAAAGCCTTAAAATTCCCAATTTCAGGAGTGACCCCCTTAAGACATTTTTTTTCCAATGAAGTACCCAAAAATTGCAGTTAATTTATCTTCTGCAAATGGCCATTTCGACAGCAAGTCTCATCAGTGCAGATTATATCAAAACAATTGGAAAACCGAATAAAAACAAAAAAATTTTCTAATTGTCATTTTTCAAAAATTGAAATAGCCCACATTTTGATGGGGCGCTAAGCATAGATCGGTCGATAATATACAATAAAAACGAAATAATATACCATAAAAATACAACATCTGCCTGTGATGTGTTTTTCTATCCTTTTTTATCAATCCAAATCCAAAGTCTAAGTCTTTAAATATTAAATATTAATCTTTTGTTGATTCCAGTGGGAATCAAACCCCTTCTAGCAAGGTTGTTTTAGACAGGGTAGGATGTTTTTGTAAATTTGTCCAGTTCGTACGAATTATGTTAGATATATTTTGGAATGTCGGGTCGTATGCTATTACAAATGGTATTCTGTTATTGGGATTTTTTTCTTTGTATTTCAGAAGTTCCTTTCTGTCCACCGATCTCGCTTTATTGAAACCCTTTTTAATGGTTTTATTGCTATAGCACCTCTTTTTTAGATGAACCTAAAATGTCCTAGCTGTCTCTGATAAGTTTGTTCCGATGAACAAATGCGCTTTATTCTAAGAGCCTGGCTGTATGGTATGCTCTTAGTAAAATGTCTGGGATGGGAACTTTGAGGAGAAAGGTACTGGTGTTTATCTGTGCGTTTGCAGTATATATCAAAGGACATATTACCATTTTCACAACTTCTTTTAGATATTTCATGTGTGAATTTAATGGATGGGTGAATGTTGTTGGCAAGTTCAATGAATTCATCGAGGCGATCTTCGGACTCAATCCATTTCATATCGACATCATCTATGAAACGGAACCAAGAGAGGGGTTTGTGGATTGCAGATTGTAATAATTATTTTTCAAGTTTGCCCATGAAAATATTTGCATATGATGGTGCCATTTTAGTGCCCATAGCAGTGCCATTTACTTGAAAAAAGTGCTCTTCGTTGAAAGTAAAGTTATTGTGTTTGAGCACTAACTTCAGCAACCGGAAAAGACATTTCGTGGGTGGTTCTTTACGGTGCGATTGTCTCAAACTTCTCTGCACGCTTCTATTCCATCGTCGTATGGAATATTTGTATATAAGGATGTCAGGTCCTTCGAGACAAGAATAGTGTCGGACGCAAGAGATTTCAAGGATTCCATTTTCTGCAGATAATATGTAGTGTCTTTAAGATAAGATAGTAATGCTTCCACATGAGGTCTTAAGTGGAAATCAACGAATTCTGAAATACGTTCTGTTGGATGACCATTTCCTGAGACAATGGGTCTACCAGGATTGTTCTCCTTTTGGATTTTAAGTAAAAGATAAAATCTTCCGGCTTTGGGTTTTTCGGGTTTTAGATATTCAAATGTAGCCTGATCAACTTGGCCTTGCTTTTTTTGATGATTCCAGTTCCACAAGTATATTATGACTGAATTCAGATGTTGGGTCAATGTCTAGTCTCGAATAGAATCTTTCATCGTTTAGTTGCCTCTCTGCTTGTGTAACGAAGTCATCTTTGTCCATGACAACAACGGCATCCCCCCTTGTCAGC
This sequence comes from Modiolus philippinarum, assembly GCA_002080025.1. NCBI lineage: Eukaryota > Metazoa > Mollusca > Bivalvia > Mytilida > Modiolidae > Modiolus > Modiolus philippinarum. The sequence goes on along the minus strand of MJUU01017054.1, from coordinate 22,349 downwards.
GGGTTTGATAATGATATCATCTCTTTTAGCAAGCGAATGTAGTGCTATTTTTTTTCCTTTGCGAGATTATTGGTAGATTGCATGAATTCATCCGCAGATCTTAAAACATCCCTTTTGACTAAATCGATGAAAGATTCTAGAGTTGTGTTCTTGCTACATTTGGGAATCAATTAACTTTTTTTCTTGAATTTGGGTATCGGAGCTTGGATATCGTCATCATCACCATCGTAACTAGATGATTCACAGCCAGAGGAGTTTTTATCTTTAGACAAACATTATCTTTGATGCGTAAAGATCTTGCAAATTGGTCTAGATCATCTGACAATTGTATCTCATTTATTTTGTCAGGTCTGGGACAAAAGTTTAAACCCTTGTAAAGTGCACTAATCTCTGAAGATGTAAGTTCAGTCGAGGACAAATTGACGACTGTATCCTTATTACTATTGACACTTGTTCGTCGTTTTTTTTTCTACTATTACAAGTAACCTGCTGTGGAACATTTCTATTTTCTATTATGTTTACACCGTCTCTGATAAATTTCTTCATTTGCCTATCATCAAGTTTTTTAGAACGTATTTTTCGGATATCTTGCAGTCACGAATTTATTTCAGAGCATGCATGAAACGTCATTTTTTTTTTCATGCCGGCTTTTAAATTTGAAATATTTCTTTCGAAGACCGTTATATATATATATTTCGGTACTAATTTGAATCCAGTAGAATCAACAATCCTTCTTGTACAAATTGAAATTCTAACATTTTGTTGAAACTCTGTGATATAATCCAGTAGAAATCGGAATTCCAGTTTGTACTCGGAAAAATTTGAATTCCAGTGTACACTTGAATTGTTATTTCCCTTATGAGAAATTGAGAAAGGTTAGATTCTGAATCCTATTAAATTCCTAGGATGATCCAAAATAATACTTGATGTTTTTTACAAGAGGACAAAATAATCATTTATTTCACAACATTTTCATTTATGATTACGAACTTCTTAAACAATTTAATAACAAATGACAATTATATCTTTACAACATTTCTTTGAACTCTTAGTGCAGGTAGAAGGATTTTCGACTTACAAACTTTGGCTGTTGTATTTGCGTCAATCAATGAATAATTTTTGACATGCCTGAATGTGTGAATTCAAGGCAGAGTTGAAGGATATCTCGCATTTAGATCAGGGAAAACAAACTTCTCAATAAACTACAGTATCAGACTATTACTTTTTGGTATGCCATCTTCAGAAAAAAAATCATATTCCAATATTGTTTGTAACGCCATGTTTTCTACCATGATAAGTTAAGTTGGTGATGTATCGTATCAAAAAGAATGATCAGAAGGTCAAGCTGTTTATAAGAATTAATACCAAAATACCTATATCTTTTGTTTATAATGGGATAATTACGCTTATCCTTGATTATATTTTAATTACCCGATCGCCATAGCAGTGGAAAAAATTTTGAATACCAGTGATCCACATAATTCGTCTGGGAGTTATTATTCAAATTTTTGCAGAACATTGATAAAATCTTTCTCTTGTATGAAGCTGTACATATAAAATAGACCCGCTACTCCGGGTTATTTATTTTTGGCCTCTGCGCGCTTTTCTATGACATTTGCCTGTATTTCACTACAAATTTCAACAAGTGGCACCAAAGAAGTTTTGGGTTGATGGTGGTGACCGAAGCCAAAGTTACAGTTGTATCATAGTACTATGTAAATATATAATATATTCTTTTGCTAATTGTTTTTTAGAGCATTACAACAGTTTGGTAACAAAGGTACAGCTATGAATTAAGGGTTGATGGTGGTGAAGAACACCAAAGTTACAGATTAATCATATTAATATATAAAACATGTGGGGGTTGACAAACCCAAAGTACCAGATGTGCTATACAATTACAGAAAACGGAATCTTATTTTATTCTGTTTATTTTTCATTCAGTATTCTAACAGTATGGTACCCAAGTGGCATTGGGAATTTCAGTTGAAAATGCTGACCAACATCAAAGTAATGCTTGTATCATATTTCTAATAGAACATGTCATAATGTTATTTTATGCTACTTGCAGATATAAGTATTTTAAGTATTTCAAAAGTCTTGTACCCAAGAGGTACCGAAGAAGTCGCGAGTTGAAGTTTATTACCAACGTAAAAAGTAAGAAATATGTCAGAAAAACTATATAAAACATGTCAAAATGATTTCAGATGTCATTTGCTTATATTTAATTAAGCATTTCAACAACCTGGTACCCTTATCTCACCTATATTTATCAAATATCCAGTCATTCTTAATTTACAACAAACAAATGAAATTTTATTTAAAGTGAGAAAAATAAATCCCATGGAGTAAATGAAAATATTTAATTGGAGATTATAGAATACATATGCTGAATATGTAGTTTCTGAGAATAAGCTTAATGTGACTACAATGTAAGAAATATCTATAAAGTGGACTACATAAATACATATAATACAATGCAAACTATAAACATCTAATCAAGGCTGGTATTTCACATCACTTATTTTACGGTAATGTTTTAGATAAGAGTAAAAATACTTAAACTCGCCTAAACTTTAAATCGTCTAATTCATAAGGGTTATAATTAAGGTATTGTCGTCAAGTCATTACGCATGGCCTTCTTTGGTATCAACATTTATTTTTTGATAGAGTCTTTGCATTTTAGGAAAACACATTCTAAATTTCTAAAATCTGTATTGCATGGACACGGGTTATGTATTCTGGTATATGCATGAAATCATTATGCTAAACTCCTCACATGAAGGGATCTTGGTGGAAGCTGTATACTGAGGGTACATAACTGACCTTTTCGGTTGGTAAGTGGTCTGGAGCTGGCATTTCTTTTAACTGCTAGCAGTCTCTTGTGATTTCATGTTTATGTCCGTATATCTAGTTCTTTCAGTTCCATTTTTCATAATTCACTCGGTCCTGTTGCCAACTGAATTTTACTGTTGTCACGATTTTTTTTTCTTTCTGATTATCCCATTGGCTATAGGGGAAGGTTTGGTCCCAATAAAACTAGCTTAACCCTGCCGCAGCAGGTTTGTGCCTGTCCTAAGTCAGGAAATTTCTTAAGCCTTTTTGTGAACTGTCTTTTTTGTAGTTAGTTTACTATATGTCTATAGGAGTCTAGGATGATGTTATTTCGCTGAACTTGATTGCTCTTTATTCAGGGGCCGACTCCGACCTGCCGTTGGGTGTGGGCTTTTTCTCATCGTTCATTCAAGATCCTATGGTGGCTTTGAGTTGTTATTACCCCCTTTGGGTCGTTGTCTCTTTGACACATTCCCCATTTCCCTTCTTTTTTCTATATAATATGTTATAAATAAGTTTCCATTATCGGGAGTCTAGTCATGATTCTTTATTATCAACATGTACCTTTCATCATATAAATACCAGATCCTTCAGTATCCCTTCTAAATATATTATTGGTGCTCTTTCAATCAAGAACACACCCTTTCCTAAATGGATCCTATTAATATATATGCACCAGAACTAGAGATAAAAGATATGACAAAAACCACTAGAATAACTATTTTGTTTGGGATTGATATCTCGAAATTGGCAAAAATGTTCATCTCAGTATATAATTTTACCACAAAACGAACTATTTTCATTTCAAAATTAAATTATCAGCATAAAAAAAAGCTAAAGAGAAAAACAAAAACCTTACAGGTCTGGTAATGACAGGACATTTTACATTCCTAGTGATGCTATGTTAATATAAACCAGTTTTACATACTTATTCAATTGAGTTTCTAGTTCAAATTTTCAAAGATGCCTTTTATGGTCAAAGAGGATGGGTAGGATTGAGTCTGATGATGGAATTTCAAATTTGAAAAAAAAAAAATATAAATAACGAATTTTCAGTCCTGAAAAATAACAACGCAATTCTCGGATCCTGTGTAGAAGTTGATCCCGAATTCGTGCTAAAGTTAAATTGTGTTTGTCACAAAACATGTAGGTTGTCCTCATTTGTGACAATTAATTTTTTATTTTTACAAACAATATATGACTGACACAACCCTTTGTAGGGTTGTTACCGTCATATTTTACCTGGTACAAGAGAAGCGAGTGTTGTAACAGTTCAAAAAAGACTGTCAACCGTATTGGCGTTGTGACAGTTATTTTGTATCCATCAAAACCAAAAGAGCGTTGTGGCAGTCCTTTAGAGGTAGTAACACATTAGTCAAAATTTGATCAACATTTTTCTCTTCGGCAATTTAAAAAAGTTGACATCGACACCAAGCATTAAGTTTTCTTTACATATCTATATTCAACCGAAGCCAGAATCATCTTAATTAATGAATCTAAGAAAGACGCAATCTCTTTTAACAATATTTTTTCATTAAGTTGTGTATCACATTTATTTTAACAGAATGTAAAAATAAAAAGCGATAGGTAAAAACTCTTTAAAAGATAAACGCAAAATCTGACTAATATATTAATGAATACTTAAACATAGAAATAAATGAATTATATATCTCATCAATTATCTTTTAAATATTTTTTAATATTTTGATTGTACACCTAAATGAAAAATAGCGTTGAAAGATATCATCTTTAATTTGCCAAAATGTATATTTGCCATCAATTTCCAATTGATGACGGCAGTGTGGTACTTGCTATTCAGTTTTATTACGTACAAATCACAAATACATGTAAACAAAATAAAATGTTATATATTTTGTATGTGACATTAATAAACGTTTGTTACCAATATATATAATCCAATATTGCTTGAGCATTCAGTTGCGTACTAGAAAAAATCAGTGCAAATGAAAAAGAAAATGAAATCGGTGGAATTGAAACTGGAAATTGTCACCATTTTTTTCTTTCTTCTTTCTTTTTTTTATTTTAGTTTTTGTTTTTATTTTATTGCTTTTTTTCTTTATAACTGACTCCATTTGATAATTTATTTGAATTGGTCGGTGTCGTATGAGGTTTTAAAGTAAATGGAAACTGCAAGTTCGGGTTCCGCTTTGTGCCATGTTAACCTCCGGCATGATAATTGCAAGATCCGGAATTGCTAAATTTGAGTTAAAACTCGTTTTATGTAAAATGCGATTTGACATTTCATATTAATTTGTGAAACACTAAATTTTTCTCAATAACAAGAAGCACAATTGCTATTTATTTTCTTTCTGATTAATCAATGTATGTTACTTATCATACTCCAGCGAAACTGAAAGTGCATCACGGTTGTCAGTGATTTCATCATGAAAGTAAAAAATGCACTAAATGACAAAATACCGAAGTTACTGTTAATTTATTTCTGCATATGCGCATTTTGACAACTTATGTCTCATCAGTGCAGATCAAACCAAAATATTTGGAAGTCCATTAACCGAAAAACGTGTAAAAAGGTGTTGGAGAACAAATAACCAAAATGATTTAAATAGAAAAGCCAAAAATTCAGCTAAGGACAGAGCTATGCATGAGGAAGATACTTCTTAAATTTAAACAAGATTTTATAAAAGTTAGATATTGCAATTTTCAACAAAATCGGTTTTCGGGTCAGCCCTGAAGTACTGACTACTGGGTTGGTGAATACCCTCGGGGACTAACAGTCCAACACCAGAGGCATCGGCCCAGTGGTAATAAATAACAAATACTAAAATTAGGGTTATAGAACTTTTGTATTTCAACAGATACTTTATCAATATGGATCTGCTTGAAGGATCCATCTTTTAAGTCTCTTGATTAAGCCTGGGAATTATAGTTATATCAGTCCCAGATTCAGCGTGAAGCGTGATTATTAATTTTGAGGAAAATGGATTGTAGGATTTTTAGTATTTCAATTTCAAAGAAAGAAAAACAAGAAGAAAATATTTGCATTCCATAAAATACATATTGAAAAATCCCACAAATTAAGGGCCTTTGGCCTGATGACTGTTTTGTCACTTAAAAACTGACAGAAAAAGAATGGCCCAAATAATTTGGTTATTATAACAAATAAATCATAGCTTTGTGAATTATAAAAATAAATATTGCTCGAACATCTTTGTTGTGATAAAAGTTGCAATGAAACATAACAATCATCAATGGTTATATGGGCTTATTTCCATAAGGCTTGCAAATTTCATAGCCTTGGCAAAAAATTGATGATGAATTTTGACCCTATATTGTTATTTGTTAGTTGGTTTGGTCATTAGATTTCATTCTGACCTTGTGCTTGCAGATTTTATGGATGTGGAAATGGTTGTGATAAATAATTATAATCATTTATGGCTATCTGTGGTCAAGTTGGGTCATAAAATGTCATTCTTACTTTATACCTGCAGATATCATGGCTGTGGAAATTGTTGCGATTAATAATTATGATCATATATGGCTATCTGTGTTCAGGTTGGATCAAACAATGTCATTTTGACCATAGGCCAGAGACATATAATTATTCTGACCATTTAGGGTCTTAGTTAGATGGTTGGTAATCATTTCCTTAGCTATTCCTCAAAACAGTAACAACCATAGAAGTGACAGGATTTCAAGGAAATAGAAACAAATAAAAATGTTTAATTCATTTAATATTGATTTGAATTGTTGTAATTATAGAAGTTATGATTATGTTACCCACATAAAGACAACAACCAATTTGTTGGGTTTACTCAAATTTGTTTCTACAAAGGGTAAGCCCCTGAATTCCGCCCACCCCAAAGAAGAGTAAAATTGTATAAATCATTTGCCGTCCTGATGATATGTTTCTGTCTACTGGTTGTTAAAAAATGCATACATTTCTCACTTATTATTAAAAATAAAGTTGTGTCTTAATATTGATAATCTGAATCGATTGCTCTAACCCCATCAACTTCTTGTCTCGACAGCATATAATTATTGGTTGTTGTGTTTACTTAATATTTTTAACAGTTTTATAAACATTAGCCTCCTATTATCCTATTCTAACGTTAAACTCTATACAGAAAGCAAATCTTAAATATTTCCGTAGTACGTTGCATACTTTGAAATCCCATAGACGTTTTAATCTCATAAACCCCAGTATGAAATCTGCAAGTATATGACAAAAAACAGGAACTAAAAGTTGCAGTTTTCATACACTTTAGAATCTCATACGACATCGTCTCGGTTTGGTAAGGAGCGTATAATTGTACAAGCTTAGTTTTGTTGAATTCGTTTGTGACAAATAAAATCAATAGCCTTATTGCGCAACAATTATATCTCCCACCGATTTTCAATCTCATTTTAAGATGATTATATACAATAATGAAAGAAAGGAAAAGGGATTTAAAATTCCTGAAAATGTTTCAGAATAAAAATCTGATAGCAAACATTTCTTATATCATTCAAGGTGGTTTGGAAAGTCTTACTATTATTTTGTTTTCAGGTAGTCATAAAAAGTCGTATCTTTTTCAGGATTTATATTATGCTATTACAGAATTTCACAAATTAAAATGCGCCAAAAATGTGGAAGGCCAAACAAAATCACCTTTCTTCTTTAAGATCGATGAACTAACGACCTTACAATATTTTGAAATAGCACAGTGACAGACACCCGCAGGCACACATAGTTATAAATTCGGTGCAATATTGAATTCTATGTCACATCAAAACGGTTATTTGTTCTGTGTGCTCTGCCCCTTTGTACATTTAAACCAACAGGATAGATTTTCATTTCGAAAAAAAATATTTCAAAGAAAGTTATATTTAATACTTGGAAGAATGAGAAATTATATTCATACCATAAATTTATAAAACCCTTTTAAACATATTGATTGATCTTAGAGATAGCTATATAGATCGGAGTTCATAAGTTTCACACACAATTAATAAAAACAAATCTACACTACAGACCATATTTTAACAATACAGTTCTGTATACAAAATATTCCTCTCTACAGCAAGTATCACGCTACACTTGTAACATTGCATGTAGAAGATGAAAACTATATCTTTTTTTTAATTGTAAAAAACAAAGTTGAACCTTTCAGCATTCCAAAATTAAAACTATCTTCAGGAACCTAACCTTCTACGAAGGTTGATCACTGGATTTGTTTCTTTCTCCCCTTTTTGGCATATGATGGACAGGTGCGTACTATTTCAGCAAACGGTAGATGAGTTGTTCTGATGCTACATATACAGATAATGAAATTTTTCATGAAACTTTGTGTATTTGTCCTCACCTCAAAGTAGAAATGCATTTAGAAAAATAAGTCGAAAATATGGATATATGACGTATTAAACCCAGAAAACCTTCAACAGTTCTTAATAATTCGTTTGATAATTGTTTGAAAATTGTGCAACGATATCTTTATACCCGATATTTATTAAATTTTATTATGTACAAATTATTCCAACAAAGTTTAGTCTTAGTGGACATAAACTCATAACTGACATTATGCTCCGTCTGCAACATATGGGAAGACGAGTATCGCTTTTGCATTGCCAATTGCAAACGAATGCAAACAACAGAAATATATATATTTCAATACTTCCAGAATTTCGTTTGGTTATACGTTAATTATTGCTAATTTATCATGTTTGTAATGCAATGATACTGTCACAGAATAGAAGTTCTGTCATAAGATTTGTTCCACAAATAGAATATGCCTTACAATGGAGAAATGTTACATAACTTGTTCCTCACTAAATGGACAGTATATAATAATTATTCCAAAGGGGATACATGTTATCCTAATGTTTATACTAATTCTTCGAAAGGGACATCTGCTAGGCGGAAAAAATATACGTTGAAACTACGATCCGAAAAGGTTACAAGATAGCATTAATACTTACAGACAATAATTCCACATAAATACTGCAGCAAAAGTGCAATTGGCAATAATGCATCGTGATGACCTTTTATTAAATTATACTGATCATGAAAGTCTGATACGACATAAAGGCAGATTAGTTAATAACTGATTCTGACATACCTCCTAATACAGTATTTGGATACAAGACGTACTAAAAAGTATTGCTGATCCGACCATATTAAGTATATGTTCCCTTTCTTAGACATAAATCCCCGTTCAATTTTAAGATTTTTAATTTTTGTTTCCATATATTCAGTTTTGCAAATATATTTTTTTTTAAATTGGATATATATACATATAGCCTGTCCTGGAAAAGGAGGAGGTCTGTAGGTACTAGAGTCTCTTGAGCACAACACATTAGGGAAGATTTGGGTCCCCTCCCTAAATGTAATGTTTTTTTTTTCGAAGGACAGGTGGAATTGCTACGTCAAAATTATTTTGTTGCAAAATGCATGAAACGAAATGAAAAGGGACAAAGGGAAAAATGCAATGACTGAAAACTATATGAACGGTCTACATTATCATTTCTTTAAACACATGAAAATAAAAAAAAACAGCAAAAGAAAAAAGAAAAAAAAAGCAGCGATGTACGTGCCTTTAACATCTCGCTTATTTTTTTATCTTTTCATCAACAGACGTGTAACGGGTGTAATTTGTAAACTTGTCTATAATTCGTGTGTGTGATCCACATAAAACGCGAAAAATTTAACTATGTTATAGATGAGATATTGACAAATATTGTTGTTTCAAAAAGGTTTCTTTGCCTTTATCTAATAATGTTATTTTAATAGAAACTATGATAGACGATCTATATTTGAAATTTTTGTATTTTAGATTTTATGTATTTTATTTCAAGAATTCAAAATAAAAAAGCAAAGATGGAAGGTCATTTTTATTGTTTTTTTTTAGAATTTTGAAAAATACGTATGCATTGGGATTTTGCTCGCATTTAATTATTGGTATCAAGTTCAAATTCTCGTCGTTTTTTTTTTCTTCAAACACTTGAATTAATATATGGTTAGTGTTTCATCTATTAACAATTATTACTTTACAAATTAAGTCATCTTCAAACATTCAATAAGACATTAAATATTTTGCCGAATTCCTATTCTCAATTTAAGTACTTTGATGCTTGGGGATTATCACGGGTTCTTGGATATACATATATGTCCTAATTGACCAAGTATGGACTTGCAATACCAAACTTGTTTTAGAAATGTACTGATTATGAATTTCTGGAACATAATAGAAGTTTCTTATTGTGTACTGATATACGGTTGAAACACTGCCCTTTTAAAAAAATTGTTTAAATTCGTGCAGAACTAAAGAAAACATTGATGATAGTTTATATACATGTATATATGTATAAAAAAAACGTTATGATCTAGTACCCTTTTTTCCTCTTTTGATTTTTATCATAATGTAGGTTTTCAGTGCATGTATTAAGCACTTTCTTCATTTCGTTCTGTTGAAAAAAAAAACAAAAACAAAAACAAAAAAAAAAAAAAAAAAAAAAAAAAAAAAAACAAAACAAAAAACCAAAAAAACTTCAATATTATTCATGTTGACTCTTCTTCCACAAAATATTGAGAAAACTGTAAAATTCCATAATACCTCAATTACTGGATATTAAAATTCTGCAGATGACTATTAGGACAACTAATATCTATCCAACCTGCAGATCGATTCAAAACGGTAAATGACATTTAACTGCCCCATCCACATTCACAGTGACAACAGAGGGTGACTTCAAACTAAACTGTACGACAAACGCGATGACTTCAGCTTTCTTATAGTAAACTCTCCTTTTTTTTGTAGCAACATCCCAACAGCACCGGCATATGGAGTTTACATCTCACAGCTCATTCGTTATTCAAGAGCCTGTGTTCGATAGAGTGACTTCCTTGATAGAATCCGGTTGTTCACAAATAGGCTACTTCAACAAGGGTATGTTACCCAAACTTGAAGTCATCCCTCCAGAAGTTTTACGGTCGACATCCCCATCTTGTGAACCGCTATGGGATATCTGTTTCCCACATGACAACGTATCTTTCCTTTTAAAGCTTAATTGCTGTTTCCTCAACCGGATTGGACTTGTTCAACACGGCACGTGTCTTATAAGAAGCAGGAGATGCTAACTCTACCGGTGCACCTGATCTCACCCAGGGTTTTTCATTGGGTCCGTGTTGTTCATATTTGTGTGTGTGTGTGTTTGTGTCTTCATTTTTCTTAATTGTGCCGTACCCACGTTGTGTCTCTGTTTTTCCCCTTTTTTTTTGTTTCTGGTGTTGCCATTGTCCTTGGATTGACGGTTCGGTTCTCACTTACTTTACATGCCTGTGTATTTTTAAATTTGGATAGGTTTTCCACTAATTTACAAATACTGCGTGTGAATGCATGCGTGAGAAAATTACCGTCTCTGTCTATGAAACAGAGGAAAAGGATCTTGAAACTTTCTTTGACTGAACACTCGCAAGTAAGTCACGCCCACTGCACAATTATCTTTACAAAATTCATCATTGTGCCATGAAATGACCTCTTAACTTTTTGTAGTTAAGAGGTGCGTCTACACTTCTAAAATTACATGTCCACAGACACAATAAATTGTGTCTACACTTCTAAAATTACATGTCCGCAGACACAATAAATTATATGTATCTAATGTCCACGGAACCAGTCATTTCAAAAGAAAAACAATGCATATTGATGACTTTGGGGGTTAACATGTACACCTTCGGTGTGGATTTAAACTGCAACTTGATGACCAATATATACATTTTAAACCCTGCAAACATTTATTTACTTTAATAGTGTACGATTCAAATAAAGACCATCTATTTCAACGTTATATTTCCTTTAGATGTATAATAAAAAATGTTATACATAACTGACTTTTCATTTCTGAATCTCTCATTTGGATACGCTATCACACTTCACATTTTGGCTTTTTTTTATTTTTTGTAATCTAAAATTGTTATTCTAACCACATGTTTATTTTACGCACATCTCATGATTCTATTATGCTAGGTTTTCTGACAATTGGCTCGATGAGTGTCCTTTGGTTGTTAAAATTTTGTTACCGTCTTTTATCGTCTTTTTTCTCGTGCATTGGATAGCAGCGGTTGTAAGAATACTTTGCCAGTAAAGTTTATGTTTGTTGACGATCCCGCATAAATGGATTATAAGTTAAAAAAAAAGCATTGATGTAGCGTTGCTCGATAATTAACAACAAATTTTGCTTAAAATGTTGCTACTGGCCATCTTGAGCTTGCTATGAGGTATGAGTAAAGCTCATTGTTGAAGGCCTCATGATGACTTCAATATGAAGAACAACAAAAAAACCTTTGTTCCATTGCTTATCATTACAATGTATTTGTAGATACTATGTCTCATTTGCATTTACTCCATATCCATTCATTTTTAATTATAAATTAATACCGTAAATAAATATGTAATGACAAAATATTTAATTGTGATACAGTTCTGTTTCTGATATCATTGATACACACACTTTATTGATCCAACCCAACCCCTAAAAGACTGTTACAGACAAACTATATCCGTCACAACGATAAAAAATGACTGTAACAACGTTAAAAGTGTTTGCACAAACATTTTTAACTGTCAGTTTGCTTATGTTGTTGTGATGAATAAAAAATGACTGTCACAACGCTAATAGGGTTGACACAGTCATTTCTATCTGTCACAACTCTAATTTGGTTGTGATGGATAAAAAATAATGTTACAACGCTAAAAGGGTTGCACAGTCATTTTTCAATTGTTGCAACACTCACATCCGTTGTAACAGGAAAAGGGTTATGTCAGTCACAAATTGTTTTTAGCAGTCAACATTTATTTGTCACAGATCAAAAAAAGTGTTTGACACAACCTACATTAGTGTTGTGACAAACACAATTTAACTGTGACAGTTAAAAATTATGACTGACATACCCTTTGCAGTCATTTACAGTCATTTTAACAGCCATTGTCAGTCATATTTTGTCGGTAACAAATATTAAATGACTGTCACTGGTCTTTACAGTCATTTTGTACGTCTAGGGGCGTGTCATTTCAGTTCAGATCAAATAAAAAAATATTTGAAATTTATGAAGATGGTGTATAAACATACTGAGAGTAGGTACATGTAAAATGAGGGTTTCTTTTTTTTTGAAAAAGAAAACTTTCAATCCCAAGGACAAAAACTAACACTGATGCAATTCCGAACAGCTCACTCCCGCTGAAAAAATACCTGATCCATATATCACTAAACAACACCTCCTGTCCCTCAATAATGCACAAACTTGAATTATTTCTAACAATATATTTACTGCCTAAGATAATTACACATTTTTTTTAACTTCGATTAATAATTAAATAATACAGAAATTCACGTGCTTGTAAGTAAAAGTTTACCGAACCTGACAACATGACAAAAAAAAATAATCTATTTAATCATTTTCTGGAAAAGGAAAATAAGAAATATAGGTCAACTTTTATCACTTTTTAGGAATTACTTTTAGAATCGTTGATTGTTTGAGGTTTTAAATTTTGATTAAACCCCAATAACAAAAGTCATCTCGAGAATTGTGCGGAGGAAACATCCGTGTATCTGGAGTTCAAAGATAGTAGAATATAAATAAATATTTGAAATTAAAATACCAAAGGAAAAAGATAATTAGATTGAAATTTGAGTTAAGCCGAAATAAATATTGCAGAAGAAATAGGAAGCAGATTAAAAAAAAGAAAATATCTGTCCATTTTGTAAATGATGGCCACAGGAAATTTCAGACAAGGTAACTGTCGAGATTTTTTGTCCATCACTGCAGCCGACAATGACAGCCATTGTTAGTCTAGGTAATATTTCAAAATATATTTCAATGTCTGTATTTGATGCAGACATTCATTGTCAGACAGACGAGCCTTTAAAATACTAGTCCATGACTCTGAGCAATGCCGATTGACATTGACAGTCCAGGTAAATTTCGAGAAAGCCCGACATCGTCTTTTAATATTTAACGGGTACAATCTCATTCCATATCTTTACTGTTATTTTGCGAACGTGACTTCATGAAAAAATGCAAAGTTCGATCACACAAAACAGTGTTGAATTTATTTTCTGTTCTCAATAACAACAGGTATAATGACATCCTTACTATTTACAATCCTTATTTTTTAGTATGTCGACCTGATTTACCAACCTAACCCATAAAATTTAAAAAGCTAACAATAATTCCAAAGTGCTCTTTTCTCGAGTAAATTATAATCATTGACTTTGGTAACATAAAAACTTAAATTAACGATAAAAGGGATGATTTTGAATTCACTATTACTCATTTTCCGTTTTCTTGACGGGGACCTTAAACTAGCTCCATATATATATTTTTGATAATGAGTACTTCCTTTTTAATACTTTTCGATTATGGCTTTCCATATCGTTTGATTTTTAATGCTGCAGATGAGAGGTTTCTCCTTAAACCACGTGCGCAACTTAACAAATATTCTTTTTATTATGCAACTTGGGTATTTAATGTATTCTGCTACGATTCGCAAGTGCTTGTTGTACACTTGACGACTTTAACTTTAATGAACGTAACCTTATTTTCACATTCAAACGATCATAACAAGGTTACGTATTTCATCAATTGCAAACATTTATCATGTTTATAAAGTTTCATGGTTGATATGAACATTCCATATTATAATATAACGTCACTCGCAAACACCTACTTACTAAGGGTATTTCTCATTCTCATTTTACCTAACAGTTAAAATATATCATGAACTGATTAAATATCTAGGGAAAAATGAACGTAACTTTACTTTTTTACGAAACATGAGATATCGACAGGATATTTTAGTATGTATCCAATGAATTAGTTTTGAGATCAAATGATCTTCACGAATACTAGCATCTCACTGGTACTGTTGATGTTAACTGAAGTTCATGTCGATTCTTAACAACCCTTCTAGAAGCTTTGAGTTTGATTGTACTTCCGTAGGCCTACAGTGGTTTACCAGTAGACAAGGGTCATTCAGCTAGCTTGCAGATTAATTGGAAAAGGCAATTACTCCTTGACAAAATTAAGCATGTGTTGTCACTTTTCCTTTTAAAAATTGTGGTCGAGGAGTTGGTAGTTGGTAGTCGAACTTTTTTTTTTTTTTTTTGCATGAACATTACATTGTTGGAAACATCAGCTAGGAAGGGAAGATCCTGGGTATCCAAAATCCGATTCAACCCTCTTTTGCTTATGCCGATACTCAGCCTGGCTTTCCCGTGTCCCTATCGATGTTAACGTTTGTCTTTTGTCTTATTTTTTTCTTGTGCCGTTTCGTATTACATTGTGGTATTTGACTGTGTTTTTTGGCCGGTTTAGGTGTTTTTGGTATCCTTTTTTTCTACCATGAAAACCGGTATTGAAATCAAGTTCTTAATAAGGGCAGCCATGTCCTGCTCCACTACTGGCAACAGCCAAAGAGTCATTAAGGTATATACGTAAAAAAACTTTGGTAGCTGATTGGTTAATGTCCAAATAAAATTCATGGCACGTGTTTCTTGTCTAAACCTCAAACAGTACTTGGTATTTATCAGCGATTTTGAAAGAGCTTCTGAAATCTCTAGGATTGACTCATTAACAAGTAAAAACAAAACTTAACAATATGATAAACAATACAACATAAAATTCTGAAGCAATAACAGTTTGAACTGAAATAAAAACAAGAGCGATATAAGCTTAAATGTTAGCACGTCTTGCTTTTAAGAGATACCCCCTAACTCTATTATTGAGTCAAATACAGGGTCGAGACAAAATATTCTTCAGTATGGAGAACATAGTAATAGTTCTTCTGTGTTGAATTATAGATGAAAGTCGATTATCCTTCTTACCTTATTACTTTGGTACTTCTACCTTGTCTTAACTGGTTTTAATAAGTACATATAAGCCATAATTAAAGATGAAAAAGTATGATTTTTGATAATGTTTTAATTCACTAAATGCTAAGAATGAATCCGTCTGCAAAATAAGACAAGGGGAGGGATCGAAAAAGCCTTCATAATGGCCCTTGTCAACTGAGAAACGAATTCAAAGTAAAAAGATTGGTGTCAAACATTTAAAACGGGAAACATATAAAAAATCGTAAAGGTTCCACGTAACCTAATGTCTTGCCCGCTCAATACATTGTAATTATTATTCAGTGTATGTTTCGATGAGATCCCCAGGTAGAATTCCGTAAAATAACTAGTCTTTGAGAATTTCAGGAAATGTACCAAAATTGGAATCAAAATGTTTATACAGTGACTGTTATCAAAGAAATGTTTGCAAGAAAGTGTACAGTCCCTGGACCAGTCAACATTCCCGTTTTTGCGATCCGTCACGAGTCATCGATCCGTCACCGATCAGTCATGATTCAAGAGGCATCCGTCAGATCATTCATCAGTCAGCATTCATCCGTCAGGAGTCATCGTTCCTAAACCACAGGTTGTTTGTACTCGTCATCCGTCATCCGTAACTATTCAGCATTCAGCCAATCAGATTGCATTAGTCATCCGTCACCCGTCATTTTTTTATTTCAGTTCAGGTTAATTAAAATATAGGAATGCTAGTGTTTTTGTAGTGATAATACATCGGCGTGCGGATGCCGAGAGAAAAAGAAAAAAATATAGAACATAGAATAAAAATTAATCATTTTTTTTTAATTATACTTTGAAATTCTATTTCAATAAAAAATCCGTGAATTTTTATCTATAAATTTAATGATACATTAAACGGGAAATGAAATGAATATTTGGAAGATCTATTAGTAACTTTTATCACATTTTTGTTTTCATTTTTATGAAATTTTTCACACAATAATGTGTAAAGGGAAAGATAAGCAATGATCGGTGTCTATGTAATGACTAAAATGAAGATTCATAAGTAATTTTTTATCCCACTTTTTCATTGTCATGGAATTTCGGAAAATAATGTGTAAAAGGAAAATTTCGCACTGACCGGTATATATTCAATGACTAAAATGAAGATTTATCAGTAATTTTTTTGTCCCATTTTTTTCATTTTGATTGAATTTTGAACAAAATAATGTGGAAAATGAAAGTTTCGCACTGATCAGTGTCTATGTAATGACTATAATGAAGATTCATAAGTAATTTTTTATCCCATATTTTCATTTTCATGGAATTTTGAACAAAATAATGTGTAAAAGGAAAGTTTTGCACTGACCGGTATACATGTAATGACTAAAATGAAGATTTATCATTAATTTTTTAGCACATTTTTTCATTCTCATGGAATTTTGAACAAAATAATGTGTAAAAGGAAAGTTTCGCACTGATCGGTATATATTCAATGACTAAAATGAAGATTTATCAGTAATTTTTTTATCACATTTTTCATTTTCATGGAATTTTGAACAAAATAATGTGTAAAAGGAAAGTTTCACACTGACCGGTATATATTTAATGACTAAAATGAAGATTTATTAGTAATTTTTTTTATCACATTTTTTTCATTTTTATGAAATTTTTCACACAATAATGTGTAAAGGGAAAGTTAAGCAATGATCGGTGTCTATGTAATGACTAAAATGAAGATTCATAAGTAATTTTTTATCCCACTTTTTCATTGTCATGGAATTTTTGAAAATTATGTGTAAAAGGAAAGTTTCGCACTGACCGGTATATATTTAATGACTAAAATGAAGATTTATCAGTAATTTTTTTTGTCCAATTTTTTCATTTTGATTGAATTTTGAACAAAATAATGTGGAAAATGAAAGTTTGGCACTGATCAGTGTCTATGTAATGACTATAATGAAGATTCATAAGTAAATTTTTATCCCATTTTTTCATTTTCATGGAATTTTGAACAAAATAATGTGTAAAAGGAAAGTTTTGCACTGACCGGTATACATGTAATGACTAAAATGAAGATTCATCATTAATTTTTTTAGCACATTTTTTCATTCTCATGGAATTTTGAACAAAGTAATGTGTAAAAGGAAAGTTTCGCACTGACCGGTATATATTTAATGACTAAAATGAAGATTTATCAGTAATTTTTTTTATCACATTTTTCATTTTCATGGAATTTTGAACAAAATAATGTGTAAAATGAAAGTTTCACACTGACCGGTATATATTTAATGAATAAAATGAAGATTTATCAGTATTTTTTTATCACATTTTTTTCATTTTCATGGAATTGTTAGCAAAATAATGTGTAAAAGTAAAGTTTCACACTGACCGTTGTCTATGTAATGACTAAAATGAAGATTCATAAGTATTTTTTCATCTCATTTTTTTCATTTTCATGGAATTTTGAACAAAATAATGTGTAAAAGGAAAGTTTTGCACTGACCGGTGTCTACGTTATGACTAAAATGAAGATTCATCAGTAATTTCTATCCCATTTCTTTCATTTTCATGGAATTTTGAACAAAATAATGTGTAAAAGGAAAGTTTCACACTGACCGGTATATATTTAATGACTAAAATGAAGATTTATCAGTAATTCTTTATCACATTTTTTTTTCATTTTCATGGAATTTTTAGCAAAATAATGTGTAAAAGGAAAGTTTTGCACTGACCGGTGTCTATGTATTGACTAAAATGAAGATTCATGAGTAATTCTTTATCACATTTTTCCATTTTCATGGAATTTTAACAAAATAATTTGTAAAAAGAAAGTTTTGCACTGACTGGTGTCTATGTAATGACTAAAATGAAGATTCATAAGTAATTTTTTATCCCATTTTTTTCATTTTCATGGAATTTTGAACAAAATAATGTGTAAAAAGAAAGTTTTGCACTGACCGGTGTCTATGTAATGACTTAAATGAAGATTCATAAGTAATTTTTATCCCATTCATTTTCATGGAATTTAGAACAAAATAATGTTTAAAACGAAAGTTTCGCACTGACCGGTATATATTTAATGACTAAAATGAAGATTTATCAGTAATTTTTTTATCACATTTTTTCATTTTCATGGAATTTTGAACAAAATAAAGTGTAAAAGCAAAGTTTTGCACTGACCGGTACATATTTAATGACTAAAATGAAGATTTGTCAGTAATTTTTTATCACATTTTTCATTTTCATGGAATTTTGAACAAAATAATTTGTAACAGGAAAGTTTTGCACTGACCGGTGTATATGTATTGACTAAAATGAAGATTCATGAGTAATTTTTTATTCCAATTTTTCATATTTATGGAATTTTAAACAAATAATGTGTAAAGAGAAATTTTTGCTCTGACCGATATACATGCTTTGTTTTGGTTCGTTTTAATCTGAATATGGGATGTTGTCTCCTTGACATTTACCCCATTTCCTCTATTTGACTAAAATGAAGATTCTTAAGTATTTTTTAAATCACATTTTTTTCATGTTCTTGAATTGCTAAGAACTATCAGATACATGTATTGATAATGACTTTCGATCTTACTAGGAATAATAAATCAACGCTCGGTGAGATTCGTTTCGCCGGTAATTTTTCAATTTACCTGTATCAGTCATCCGTCACCGATCATCCGTCCATAATTAATTAGATTTCTTTCTATTCGTCATCCGTCATGATTCAAGAGTCAAGAGTCGCATCATTCATTAGTCATCAGTTAATTTTACTATCCGTCAGCCGTCAAAAGTCATGATCCAGCGAACATTCATAAAAATCACAAACTTGAAAGAGCATACCCTGGTGATAATTCAGGTCAAGTTTGGTTAGTATCGGCCCAGTAGTTTCGGAGGAGAAGATCTTTGAATAAAAGTTAACGGACGGACGGACGACAAGTGATGGCAAAAGCTCACATGGCCTTTGGCCAGGTGATCTAAAAAGGCGGGAAAGTTAAAAGTGCTTCAAATTTGACAAAACTTTACAAGACGGATGTCTAGCACCCATAGAAACGATTTTGGGTCTCAAAATTTTCAAAATGGCTGCTGTTGCTATGGAAACTGGGAAAAGGTGGGAAAATTCAAAGTGCCTCAAAATGGATGAAACTTCACAGGAAGATTGCCTAGCACCCATAGAATATATTTTTGGGCTGAGAACATTCCTTTTATATATTTTGCAAAAAGGGAGGCATATCATTGTGTCCTTACTTCTACTGTGTCAACACATGCTTAAATTTGCACTTGCCATATTGATTCAGGGTTCAATGAGCGGGGGCATAATTGGTGGCCATTCGGCGACAGCTCTAGTTTTTGTTATTTTTAGTCATATATGATATATATTGAAAATGGTACAGTCCTTGCTTCAGTAGCCGTTACTTAAAGAGCGATCATTGAGCGATCCGTCAGCCGTCAACGATCAGTCATCGATCAGTGATCGATCAGTCAAAAATCCGTCAAAATCTGACGGATAGGAGAAGTAATTTACGTATTTGACGGATACAATACGTAAATTACGTGACTGACGGATGATTGATCGGTCCTATCCGTAAATGACTGATTGATAGCCTAACGTCATATTTCAAGTTAATACATTTTGCGAAATGATAATTTCGTTTCATAAAAAAAAATGAATTTAGAATTGAAATATATAAAAAGAATTAATATAACACCCTAGGTATATTTAATCCGTACGTTAAAGTTAATATTATATTTACTTGATGTTTCTGCATGTACGTGGGAAATGCACAGTATATAATACAGTTTGTTCGAATGCATTAAAATTTGGAAGCACATCTGATTTGACCAATCGTCAAATATAGACAACATCGATAAAAAAAAACAATATTAAAACAATTTATACAACTGGTTAAACGTTAACTGTTAGACAATAACAGTAATGCAAATAACAGCGAAAAGGAATATGTCTCCTGCGAAACAAAAATGGAATGACAAAAACAAAAAACAAAACAAATGATTTGACGCATTCATACACAAAAGACTAGGAAATCCTTCTTTTCAAACACTAAATATTTAAATTGTGATTCATGAAATAAAAAAAAAAAATCTTCGACAGGAATTTGATGAATAAAATTTTCAAAAAACTAAATTGTTTAGGTCATTTAAAAGATTGAGTTTCAACCGCAGACTAAAAATCTGATTTTTCAACCCTTCAGTATGCTTAAATTCATTAAAATTGTGCTTCGCAAAATATAAAACTCCTTCGATAGAATATGATGAATACATTTTTTGAAAAAATTCAAATTGTTTTGGTCATTTTTAAAGATTGGGTTTAAACCGCACACCAAAAATCTGATTTTTCAACCAAAAAGAATGCTTAAATTCATTAAAATTGTGCTTCACAAAATATAAAACTCCTTCAGAAGGATATTATGAATAAAATTTCCAAAAAATTTAAATTGATTTGGTCATTTCTACAGACTGAGTTTAAACCCCAGACTAAAAATCTAACTTTTCAAGCCTTAAAATTGTTAAAATTCATTAAAATTGTGTTTTGCAAAAGATAAAACTCCTGCGAAACGATATGAGGAATAACATTTTTAAAATATTTCAATTGTTTTGGTCATTTTTATAGACAGAGTTTAAACTGCCCACTCAAAATCTGACTTTTCAACCCTTAAGTATGCTAAAATTTATTAAAATTGTGTTTCGCAAAAGATAAAACTCCTTCAAAAGGATATGATGAATAGAATTTTCAAAAAAATTTAAATTGTTTTGATCATTTCTACAGATTGAGTTTAAATCGCAGACTTAAAATCTGACTTTTCAACCCTTAAGTATGTTAAAATTCATTAAAATTGTGTTTCGCAAAAGATAAAACTCCTTTTGAAGGATATGATGAATAGAATTTAAAAAAAAAAATTAAATTGTTTTCGTCATTTCTACAGACTGAGTTTAAATCGCAGACTTAAAATCTGACTTTTCAAACTTAGATATGGTGAAAATTGTTAAAATTGTGTTTCACAAAAGATAAAACTCCTTCAAAAGAATATGATGAATAAAATTTTTAAAATATTTTAATTGTTTTGGTCATTTTTATAGACACAGTTTAAACCGCACACTCAAAATCTGACTTTTCAACCCTTAAGTATGCTAAAATTCATTAAAATTGTGTTTCCCAAAAGATAAAACTCCTTCGAAAGGATATGATGAATAAAATTTTCAAAAATTTAAGTTGTTTTGGTCATTTCTACAGACTGAGTTTAAACCGCAGACATAAAAAAGTTAAAATTCATTGAAAGTGTGTTTCGCAAAAGATAAAACTCCTTTGAAAGGATATTATGAATAAAATTTCCCAAAAATTTCAATTGTATTTGTCATTTTTATAGCCAGAGTTTTAATACCAGACTAACAATCTATCTTTTCATTAAAATTGTGTTTCGCAAAAGATAAAACTCTTTCGAGAGGATATGATGAATAGAATTTTCAAAAAAATTTAAATTGTTTTGGTCATTTCTACAGACTGAGTTTAAACCGCAGACTTAAAATCTGACTTTTCAACCCTTAAGTATGTTAAAATTCATTAAAATTGTGTTTCGCAAAAGATAAAACTCCTTTTGAAGGATATGATGAATAGAATTTTAAAAAAAAATTAAATTGTTTTGGTCATTTCTACAGACTGAGTTTAAACCGCAGACTTAAAATCTGACTTT
>MJUU01017053.1:2643-20086 GCA_002080025.1 Modiolus philippinarum | reverse complement strand
TGAACTTACTATGAGGTATGAGCAAAGCTCATTGTTGAAGGCCTCATGGGGACTTCAAGATGAAGAACAACAATAAAAGCTCTGTTCCTTTGCTTGTTTTTTACCATGTATTTGTAGAGACTTTGTCTCAAGTGCATTTACTCCATATCCTTTTATTCACCATGATAGAAAACAATAACTTACAAATGCATCTCGAGGTTTTAAAGCCTCTACTTGAACAAACACTGGTGGTAATTTTCCTGTTGGTTTCTCTTTCTGTTCTTGTGGTGGTTTTGGAGGTTTGCATTTGTCTGGTATAACATAATTTCGATTCGGTCGTTTGACAGCCTATAATGCAATATCATTCCGATAAAAAAAATGTTCAATCAAGTGTAAATATGTTGCCTTAAATGGTGATATAATAATAAGAAAATCTGGCAAAATATTATTGTTAAATTCATTCTAGGAATGAACACTGATCGAAGGGAATTTATTTGACTATATAGGGACCAATTCCTTCACAAATAAATAAGTCCGAAACCGTTGTTTTGCTATGAGTGAGTAAATTCTTATGTATAATGCCAGTAACATTTCTCTGTTCTATTTGCTTGTCTTGGCGCACGAATTTAGAAGGTTAACTTGAATGTAGTTCATTCAAGATCATCTGTTGAAAAATAAACGACTTAAGAAATTGCTACTAGAAGACAATGCAGCCATCATGCCATTATAATACCTAATATGCAAGTTATATAAGAATTACAATGAAATAGCTCTTAAATTCCGAACAGTTTAATAAAAAGAAATTAATTAGCCATTAGCAATTATCAGACAAGACATTCATGGATCCATTGCTTAGTTCCGCCATGTATTTGTGGAGACTTTGTCTCATATGCATTAACTTCATAATAATAGATGAAGCTTCAATCTGTTCAAATTCTCCGTGATTTATCTGTGACTGTGACTTTATTAATTATGGCCAGGAGAAAAAAAATCTGCTGGATAATTTTTGGTGTGTGAAAATTCTGTTGAATTAATTTTCGTAAAACGTCTTTGATGCACCCTTTCTTTATATTTTTCAGAGAAGCATATGCTATAATTCGTACCAAAATAGTCCTTGAAATTTTTATTATACGTCATGCAAGTGTCCTTAAGGTAGATCGACACTAATACACGGCGCATTCGATTGGTGCATATCTAAAATCAAATCGGATGCGGAATTGGCTTGATTTTTAAGCCGGAATGTTCTAATTTCAGCCTTTTCATTGTAACGTCATAATATAATTAACAAATTTATATCATTCACTTTCCCGCGAATATCCCTTTGCGGTAAATATTGTCTATTTCGTAAACTATATATACTATCTGTCTTAATCAAACGGTGACATATAGATTTTATCAGCTCAAATATGTCTCTAAAATATCAAAAAATTAAAAAAAAATATCTGTCTGGTACTTTTTTCATATGATAGTCAAACAATAAGCGTGTTCTCACAGTTCCCTATATATTCTTTGTAAATATTGCTGAAAAATACTGAATTTGGACTGATTTTCAAAGCCAGAAATCAGGAAAAGATGATCGGTGACATATCATTTTTATTTTATTTTTGTAACATATGAGTTGAGATCTACAAAATATCTTAAAAATACAGAATATACAATTCTGTCTGATATTTTTATTAGGATCGAACTACCTTAAAATTGTCCAACTGTTTTATTTTCACGATTGTATATTTTGCATAAAACTGGTAACTTTACATGATTTCAAAACTGAAATATCTGTATATGAAGTGGAAACTAATCATCTTATTCATTTTGAAATACAAAAGTTAAATGTGGCTTGTGACAACGTTACCAGACGTAATTGTAAATAGCCGAAATCCAAGCAAGAAAAAGACAAAGCGGGTGCAGAACCACCGGAAAAATTGTCAGCCGCAATACAGGTATTTCAAAAGAAATAGTGGGTTAAACCGGTTTTACCTCCCTCTCAATACGGAAGTGTCCGGTATCAATTCCACGGCGGGTCGGAGACAGTTGAATGAAATTATCATCTAAGTGCTAGGAAAAAACTGGATATTGAATCAGAGTTCGGACCGAAGCTTAATTTTTTTCACAAGAGGATGATATCCATTTAAGACTTTTAAATGATCGTGTGAGATGTAATTGTTGAAATCCCTTTATTAATAAGATGCTCAAAGAGATAACTATGAAATATATGGAACGGGAAATGTGTTCTCTTTTCTCATGAATTAGACCATAACACTAGTTTATCCTGATAATATTCCCCTGAAAGTAAAATGTTTCTCATATTCATATTTAAATGAATGGCAAACAAAACTTACTAAATGAGCTTTCCTAGTCGTTAGATTTTTAAGATATTCATCCTTTGAAAATTTCTTTTCCTCCTGCAAACTTTCTGCTTTTGGTTCCTCTGGTGGATTATTTTCTTCATTCTACGAATGTTATAAAGATTATATCAATATTGACTATACACTGAGAAGAAAAAAGAATACAACTAATTTATTTACAACTTCCGACCTAAATTAAAGAAACGAACTTCGCAAAGAAAAACAAGAAAACAAAAATTTAAAAAAAGAACATAACAAAAAACAAAACAAAAAACAACAAACAAACAAACAAAAAGAAAACAAACAAACAAAAAAACAAAAACAAAATAAAACATTACCTCATCCTTCAAAGGAGTTCCTGATCTTCGTTTACGACGTAATCCGGTATCAACTTTAGGTTCTGAAAATTCATAATGAAAATAATATTATATCTGTAGCCCTGATTGCACATAAACATTAAATTAAAAAGTAATCATCATACACATGCAAATGAATTTGTTTCGATAAAAAAATACAATTAAACAAAGCAAAACAATTTCATCAACAATTTCATCAACATGATTAAAGTAAAGAGCGTTTCATTGGTCGCATCATCTCCATAAATGTCACTAAAAAGATAAAATAAGGTTGCACGAGATCACAATCTTTCATGAGTGTAAGGTATCTCGTCTTTTCTCGGGTTAAGCACAGTGAAATGAGAGTAGAAAAGGTAACTTTTCTCACTAGAGTGAGATTATGCGGATGATTGTTATAACTTATTCCGTTTGGATAGAGTCCTCACCATTTGAACCTTTCATTATGACGTCAGGCACTGTGGAAGTCTGTTATTCGTGAGCACAACCTTTTATGGTTTTCAAAAATATAACTATTTCAAGGGTACTTAAATTCGTGGTTTGGAATGATTGGCATTTGAAGTCTACGTAAAAATGCATTTCGATTGGAACTTAATTTCGTAGTTTTAGGGAACCACGAAATCCCCGAAAACTCCTCGAACAATAGTACTTTCACTGAATTTTTCATATTTGGTTACAATTGTTACATCAACAATCCTGGCTGGTCTTTAACCCTTGTGAAATAAGGTCGCATATGGTGCAAAGATCTTCCATGGGACATGTCATATCAAAAGTGATTTGCACAAAACCCAAGCCGTAAACGACAAGATTGTATCAACCATAGTACACACCGTGCCATCTTTTTTGAATAAAGACAAATTACCGAAATAAATAAATATAAATCTAAAATTGTCCTAAACGTGAATTTGTTATACTGAAATACTAGTATTTGAAAACGAAAATTTTATGTGTATTAAAAATTTACCTTTTACTTCACCTGGTAGTCTTGGGATCTTACAATCAATGTTGGATCCTTTCTTACTATCAAAGCCCAACTTTGGCGTCACTCCTCGCAACTGCTTCAGCACTTGACAAAAACCCTACAATAAAGAGTTAAAATTAAGCCGAATTATTTATAAGATAATTAAAGTAAATAAAGGAGACCGCAGTGGTAATGTGTGAACTCTTCGTTTATAAACTTTTGGTTTTAGAAATATCTAAATGGTTGCGTCGACGAATGAAAACTACATTCTATGTGTTCAGTGTTTATCCAAATTGTGAGAGGGATATGAATCTGCTTATTACCGAAAGAACCAGAGAAACAAATCTGTCCGAGCCTAAAAAATACTTACCGACTTAACAACATATATCCATTCAGAACACGTACTGTCTTTAACTATCACAACATTTCTCCTGTAAAATCATCACCAAAAGATAAAGTAAACCGTTTGAAAACAAAAATGCTTGTATGACAATTTAAATTCAAATGATTTCCGAATTACTTTGAAATAACTAAATATGATAGATTTCTAGATTTTCTCCCCAGTACCTTTACTATGAGTCTATCTGTTTTGGTGTTGTAATGAAATAGCCATACAAGATCAGGTGAGTCATAGTCCTTTATGAACACTGATTCGAGACAACAGATAGATGTATAAACTTGTGCATTTTGATACCATTCTGGCGGGTAAATACACATTCCTGGTGATAAAAAATGTAATAATGCATATTCTCGCTCATTTCAGCATCAATAAAACACCCCTGCAACACCTTACCAAATTTTCAATGTGGTCAAATGAAGAGCAAATGAATAGGACATGTAACTGAAATTCAGTACGTACTTGAAAAAGTGAAGTAGACACTGTTCTGGATGTTCCAATAGATGTTCTATAGGCCAGTCTTTCATGAAATCACACTGACTGAAAAAAGGTTGATATACTGTCATAGCTTATCATATATTGTTTTAAATATGTGTTCATATTCAATATAAAAAATATAGAAATAAAGATATCGCAGCTTTTGTAACTTACAACACATAACACCACATGAATAACGGAAGTTTTGTCTGGTAAGTATACAGCCAAACAGTACTTCTGCTCTTACATTTGCAATGTGTGTCTGCCTGCCAAGCAGAAAGAATCATTTGAGCAGGGCGATCAAATACTGAAAATGTAGTAATTTATGCGGTGTTCTAATTTTCGCTATTTCGCGATTGACATAAGACTAGGAAAATAAGTACCCAAGAATATCACAGAAACACTCAAAGGTTCAAGTTATTCCTAAACATCCCGAAAGCTCGAAGTTCAGGAAACCGCGAAAAGAAGCAACCACCAAAATTAATACGTTTACAGTTATTCATTTACAAGGGTAGTTCTTTGAATCAATACACGAGGCCGTATACTACGATCAATTTTAATAATATACGGAAGTGATTACAAATCAAACGCTCAATTGAAAGCAAATGAATCTTATGAGTCTGAAAAAATAATTACATATCACATTGATCGCTTAATTATATGATATTTTTCCAAGGACAACATCAATACACAAACCTTGAAAATCAAATGAAAAAGTGATTCAAGGCCATTCTCTTGTATTTAATTAAATAACATTTGATTAATAGCCCTGGTTTATACCTGTTTGTTTATCATATATAATATAATTATTCAAAGCTATGATCCTCCAAAGTTAATTCTTGTCTTTTCATAAAGCATCATATCTAACACCAGCATAACGAACAGTGGTATACTAATAAAGAATATATGTTAAACTATCAACAGAATCATTTCAATTCTGTTTTAAATTACAGCATGCACTATTAATCAAAATAATTCCAAACTCCAATAGTGTCATTCAAGGCATTGTTTCGTTATACAGCATAATTATAATTTTGGAAGGTGGCTACAATGTTTTTCTACCAAGAAATGACACATAATCAATGATATATTATGAAAAAATTGAAACCTCACTACAGGTATAAATACAATTGTCTTCAAATGATCCATAGTTCCGTCTCTAATTTTAACTTGGTTGATAATTATCCTAAATTAATTAGAATGTGCTTTGAAAGAGACAGCGTGAAGTATTTCAATGTCAACAACGCCCACTTTCAAAACAAAATAAAAAAGGAAATATGTTGACAATAAAAAATATCACAAACTGAACTATTCTGAAAAAAAGAGAATAACCAATTCCATCCGGCTGACAGAATTAAAAGTATATGTAGAGAGAAATTGATTGTCATAAAACTATGCCAAATCCTGTAATAAAGTCAAATCCAGGAGGAAACAACAATCATAAGCTTTTAAAAGGAAAGATATGTTGTCATCAGGGAAACAGATATACCATAGCGGTCCATAGGATCGTGATGTCAACACCATATAGACAAACAAAGGGCACTCATCAAGTCTATTGTAAGAAACCTTTATATAACATTATACAAAAGTGAGATGTATAAGAAATTTGAAGAATGAGGAAATACAAGTTATCATGTACGACAAAGCGATTATTCTCAAAATATGCATTTTTTCATATAAAAACTAAAGTTTTTCAACCAAAATTGTTTCCTTATTTTAGTCAAAATCCATAGATAGCTTTGCTTGATTTTGTCCAGCATTGTGTACAAAATAAACAAAAGTCTAAGTTACTGATTTCAGGTTATCATACGACATAGAGCTAATTCTCAAAATATGCATAATTTTTTCAGCCAAAATTGTTTTTTCCGGTTTTCCTCAAAATCAAAAGGGACATTCTTCTGATCGTGTATAAAATTTATAAATATCTATAAGGATGATTTCAAGTTTTTAACATAGAGCTAATTCTCATAATATGCACTTTTTTCATAGAAAAACTTAGCTTTTCTCCAAATTTGTTTTCCGATTTTCTCCCAAGACGGAAAGGAGCTTCATTTGGTCAAGACCAACTTTGAACATCAAATCATTAAAATCCATGTAGGCAATCTTGAGTTTTCATACTAGATAGAAATAATTCTCAAAATATGCATTTTTTTCATGTAAAAACTAAATTTTTCTTCCCAAACACTGTTTTCCGATTATTCTCAAAAACGAAAGGGAGCTTTCTTTAGTCAAGTCCAACTTTGATTATATAAATCATTAAATTCCGTGAGGGCAATCTTGAATTATCATACCACCTATTCAAGATGCTGACAGACAAACGGACAGACAGACGGTCGGACATGCCGATCTCTAAAGGGCGATGCCATTTCATGGAAGGACCCTAATCATTAGCTGTAATTGTATATAGTATAACATAGACTAGGAAGTGTTACATTAAAACAAAAGATGTGACCTCTTTATCTGCTCCTCGACAAAAATATATTTTACCAAAACACAATCATGCAATAATGCTGCTGAATAATTCGTTTCCATATAAGATGATTTAGTTTTTTTAGTTATTTGTTCTCATTAAGCTGGTTAGTCTTTTTTCATACTCCCGAAATTTTCTTCTTTTTTTAATGATATTTGACAAAGGGGATTAACTCACATACTAATAGCACACGACGTCAGTAAATTGTCAAATCAAAATTTCTACTGGTTTCAGCCATGGTAAGCATTCGGTAACGAAATAAAAAATATTCCAAAAACATCATTTACCGAAGAATTAGTTTTGTTAGGATCGCTTACCAGGATGCCGTAAGTCGACATATCCTTGATACAAATGTTTATGTTATAGTGACATATTTCTGTTTAAATTGATATGAAATGACTAAACACAGAAATTACTGTGAATTTAAATTCTGCATAGTGATGTACTTTCTCTTAATAACCCAAGATTTAAAGAATATTTACATCGCATCTACCCCAGTGAACTTGAATTCAAAGAGACAACCGATACACTCAATTCTGCTTTTGACCTTTTGTTATACATTGACGAATATCGGCGTCTGAAATCTAGATTATATGACAAACATAATGATTTTGACTTTCCAGTTGTGAACTTTTACTTTTTCTGCAGCAATATACTTACCTCTCCAGCATATTGAGTGTATATTTCACAATAAATTCGTTACTGTAGAGCGTGCCGTTCATGCAGTGACTTTGTAGGGAGAGCAAAAGCACTGTCACAAAAACTGCAGAGTCATTTATATGTTCAGCCGTTGTTACTTTCGTCCCTTCAGAAATTCTATGGCCGTCACCACGACATCATAGATAGATATGAAATGCATGAAATGTCAGTGTCACAAATGAAAACTGGCATTTTCATGTAGATTCATGTCTTCCCAGATTTGACATTACCGGTTTTGACTTTACCCTGGATTGACCAACTGACAGTGTGACGGGTACTGTATACAGAGCAGGAAATGCTTACCCTTCCGGAGCACCTGATGTCACTCTGTTTTTGAGAGTTCACACTGTTAGTGCTTTAGTTTTTGTGTTTTATATGTAGTGTTCGTGTGTTTTGTGGGCATGATGTGTCTTTGGTCTTCCGTCTTCTGGTGTTTTTGCCTTTGCCTTGTCTCTGGACTTTGATTTATGTACTGTTGTGTTTAAAACCTGATAGAGAACAAATAACCAATTTGATCTATATGTAAAGCGAAAATAGATAACTGATTTATAGGCTTATGGTCCCTATACTGTGTTAATTCACAAAATTAATACCACAGTTTCAATATGAATTTGTGACATATTCTTACAAATTGTGGAAATATTTTTAGATATTTTTAAATAAATCAGTATTGAGTAAAAATAATCAGGAAAAAATAATGGTTATTTTCGAATTACACTCTACAAAAAGAGAACAACTTTAAAACTATGCCTCTTTCGTTACATGCTTGAAAAAATCAGTTTTCAAAATACCTTATAAACTTAATATGCTCCGGTATATCGTCGGGACCAGCTCCACTCATGAATATATCAAAGAAATCGACACGACCAATTGTGAGTAACTGGACAGTTCCCTGACTTGTAACTGTAGCAGTACGTCTAGAATGGTGCAATAAAGCCAATTCCTAGAAATTACAAAAAATATTACCTTCATGATGACCAAATTACAATATATAAGATACTGAAACAACTTAAAATAGACCTGACAATAGCCATTATACATATCTAGAGAAGTGGAACTAGTAAACATGTAGATATATTGAATGTATTGATAGTTTGTGGTGACATATAAAAGTTGATACAGTGCATTTATGCAGTTTGTGACAGCCTTGAAAATCCTTTTCAATCTGAACATATGCATAAAAGATAACAAAATTAATTTCCGGACAAACAATCTCATTTTGTTGACAACTGCACGAATGGATTTACTAGATTCAAAGGCCTGATGTTTGATTTTAATTTCTTTTGTTGGTAATTAATTTAACCTTAAGGATAATTTGTTTTTTTATGTCTAAACATTTAAGTCAGCTCTTTAGATTTCGCATGTGTTAGCAACTCATTCTCAATAAAAGCCACAATCCTTCTCATACTTGAAATCCTTAAAACACAAAAAAGTTTGCTATTTATGTATTTAAATGTCATTTCTGTGGATTCTTCTAGTATTTATAAAATCAACAATTCGTTAAAGAAGGTAACTGTCATTTATGGCATACTCACCCCAAAACTCATCCCTTTTCTCATAATTGTTGCAGTTTTGACAAATGTTGCACCTGTTTTAGGGTCTTTGAGTAAAAGGGTGACAACAGCTGAAACACAATGTATATATAAAAGCTGAGACTCTATCAATGAAAAACTGTCGTCTTTAATATCAGAAATAGAAATAGAAATCTAGAAATAAACAGAAATGTGGGACTTTGTGTAAAACACAATCTGTATTCTGTAAACTAACAATGAATGGATATGGAGTAAATGCACATAAGACAAAGTCTCTACAAATACATGGTAAAACCAAGCCCTTTACTGTTGTTCTTCATGTTGAAGTCACCATGAGCATCAATTCCCTTGTCATTTATAATCCACATATGGATAAGTTCATTGATAGGAAACGAACTTATAAGAATCGTTGTTATCTTTATCCAGCTGAAATCCCTTTCTATCGATGTTGTCGACATATTCTAAAAAGAAACTAACTTGGAATTATATTTAATAGGATTTCCTGACTGAAATACCTGGTTTTACTATATATCATATTTCGCATTGAAGTTATTAATAAGATAATCACTGTGTTGTGTATTGTTTATTCATACAAATGGATTAGCAATAAGATTCGGGTAATTTGCACCTGAAAACATGTGTAGGATTAATGTGATCAAAAACATCAGATCCAAACAAAATGTAGTCTTGCAAGAAATGTATGAACTTATCAGTCGAATGATTTTAATAAGTTAGACTGGAAACAATTCTCTTTATTAAAATAACAAATTATCGAAGTTATTGGGAACATAATTTATGCGTATGACCATTTCGACAACGTAAGTCTCTTCAGTGCAAATCAAGTCAAAACGTTTGGAAATCCATAAACTGAAATATGTGTAAAATTAGATAGGGAACAAAGTCAAAATCATAGGGAGATACTCCTGAGTTTTATACAAGTTTTTGAATGAAAGAAATTAAGACAAATAAACAATTAACTATTTTTGCGATCAAAGATGAGAAAGTGTGGAACAACGGCAGTAGAATACCGAAGGAACAAAGGGGTGACATTCACAAAAATCGAAGTCCAAAGACAGGGCAAAAACGAGAACACAGAAAACAATGACGTTAGACACAAAAACAATGACGCCAGACAGACACAAAGCACAGAACCAGAAACCACAACATTCAGAACAAAGGCACTCACAGTGTGAACTCCAGTGAAACTGAGAGTGAAAAATTATATGTGTAACTGATAAGTATTTTTACAAATATTTTAAAATGAAAAAAAAAAAACAAAAACAAAAAAACAAAACAAAATACAAAAAATTAGTCTGACCGTTTTGGAAACTTGTGTCTTCTCATTGAGTAGAAGAATCAAACAAATGGAAGACCAAAAATAAGTATGTATGAAAGATTTGATTCAAAAAAATAACCTAAAATGCCTAAAAGCCACCACAATCTCATAATTAAGGTTTAAGTTTTATAAAAACTCCTGAACTTTAAATTATTACTTGCCAAAGGAGGTTGGTTTTTGATAAAACGAAATATTGGACGATCTGGCTGGCAATACTATCAAGGACTAACCGTCCATAAGAAACTGTAGTGGCCAAGTGGTAATAAAGCGAAAATGGATAATGAATAGTTAGTTTTAATGATGGGCTTAGAACACTACAAAGAATTATAATAGTCGTATTAATGAAGAACCACAAAGAATGCGTTATTCCGTTGCTTGGCTTTGCCTTTTGTCTCATGTACATTCACTCTAGGTCCTTTAATTGTTGACTTATTAAAAAAACAATACAATTTTGACAACTTTCTTGTAACTTTCAGTTCCCTCTGCAAACTGAAATTAACATGTTTATACATACATTTTTTAGAATATACTTAAGTATCACAAAGGCTTACTTTCGTATTGGCATGTATTTTTTCCCATACTATGCCACCGTATCTTACTATAAATAACTGCATCTGACTTTAAATCTTTTAGAGTGTTTTTATAATTTTTAGTCAGTTATGAGACAGTGTGTGTGTTCGCGCCGAAATGAATGACATTTGTACGTGATCCATATTTTGCCATGTATTCTGTTTTTATGATGTTTGGTTGTTTCTTCCGTATTAATTTAGAAATTTATCAATTAATCCAAAATGCTGAATGTATGTACCGTGTTTAACAGTTGTTTTTATGAAAGCTGATAAAGTTTTCAGAATTTGCAGGAACACTGACAAGCATCATAACACATGAAACACACGCGATTTAAAATTGAACAGATCGATTTCTTTTCCATAAAAGCTAGGCAACAACTTAAATTTAGCAATAAAACGCACATTATTCTTCTATTGCAAATTAAAATGTTGTGTTTTGTTTTACAAAAAAGCGACTGTTTTTATCTTTATAATGATAAAGACGTATATGGATAATTAATACAGAGAACTGCATGGTATACAACAAATGCAAATACAAAAAATACAAAATCATTTATACATTTAAGGTTGTTATGGAATGATAATGATAGATTATATGATTTTACCTTTCAGAAATCTTTTTATCTGTACATAGCAATATTTTTAAGTGACATTTTAACTGTATATGCATTACTATATTATCAATAGTTCACGCCATGATATAGCTGAAATATTGCTAAAGTTGGCGTTAAGCAACAATCAATCAATCAATCTAAAAAGTACAAAATAGTACACGATAGCAGAATCGTTTCAGTTCAAGCTACACATAAATCTTTACACATTAAACTACCAAACAATTTGCTTCACCGACTGAGTGACTGGTGCTGCATGCAAGGCAGGACAAGCTTACCATTCCGGAGCGCATGCTGTCACTCTGTTTTGGAGTTCACACTGTCACTGCTTTAGTTTTGAGTGTTGTATTTGTGGTATTCGTGTGTTTTGTGGGTGTGTAGTGTTTTTAGTCTTCTGTTTTCTGGTGTTCTCGTTTTTGCCTTGTCTCTGGACTTCGATTTAAATAATCTTGTGCTTTGTTCCTTCGGTATTAAACTGATATTGCTATGACATCTCTGAATAAGCAACATTCCTGAGTTCCGTCTAGGCCGATTGAGGTGAAAAAAAATCAATCAAGTTCACGTAAAATTTGTTATGTCCGGTTACAACTCGTCTGGAAGTCAATATCGCAACAGGACTAATTAACCAAATTTACGAGAAAGCTATTGAATTTTATTATCAAACGGAATTGCAAAGAACTCAGTTTATAGAAGTAGACAACAAATGAGCTGATGTTTTCAGTAATCATACCTTGTCCTGAGAGTATAAAATAGAAGTTTTCAGCAAAATGACCCTGTCGAATAATAATTCTTTTTGGAGGTACCCTGAAAAAAAATTCAGCTATATCATAAAAGGTTTTTATTGTATAAATAAAGCACGAAAATTAAAACTAATCGCCTGGGAAGGCAACAAAATAAGGTTTTGTGACTTTTAATTGAAAAATATTACAACAATTACAAGTCACCTATGCCCTGCAACAAATAATAAGTCTTCTTTACTAAATAATACTTATACTAAGTATATTATATCGCTAAAACTTAATTGCTATAACAATTTTTCAGAAATTACTTTGTTTTTATAGAAACATAAAAAAATAACATTAGACTGCTATGATAAACCTGCCTAGTATTTGCATACTTACAACTCAAACCATGCTACAGACGCCAGCTTTTCCTGCATGTGTAAGGGGTATTCTGCAAAAGACCGTAGACTCTGAAGTCCAAACATTGCCTAAAATGAAGGAGAATATATACTAATGGATAATCACAAGTGACTAGATTTATGCTATCATTACGTAATCTTGATACATACACCATAGAAAAACGGGGCACAGAAAGGAAAGGTTTGGGTACCCATTCATTGGTTTTAATCTACTGCTGGCTTTTGCCAATACAGGTACCAAGTACCGCTGTCCCAAGTTCCTTTTGTTGTTAAAGTTTGTGTTTTGTCTTATTTGTGTTTTTCCTGTGTAGTTCCCTAAGATGCTTCCCTGTTATCTCTTTTTATTTAATCGAATGATGTAATTTCAATAACAATGAAAGAATAAATGCACATGAGACAAAGTCTCTACAAATACATGGTGAAGCCAAGAGATGGAAAAACGCCTTTATTGATGTTCTTAATTTTGATGTGCCACTACACATACATTTTTGAGCAAAAAAATATAAACGAATTGGAAAACATATAGGGGGCGTGAGCTGAATTTACTCCTTAATCTGAAAATACATATTTAAATAAAAAAATATGAAACCAATGTCTGTTTTAAATGATTTATCAATAACTTCTTTATATATATAGATTACACCAAAGGATTCCGTTTGTTGCCATATTTTATCCCCTATAGATAGTTAAATTCTAAAATTCTAATTTCGAGGCTTGCCGAGCATTTTAAAATTTTTTAATTTAACTATTGAGAGTGGATAAAATATGGTAATAATCGGGGTAAAATGGTGTTATCTTTTTCTATTATGATAAATGATAAACACCGAGAATTGAATTCCGAATAGATTTTGCGGGTCAAAACAGTTTTAAACTTTTTAAAAAAGATTTTCTCTAATTTTTATGCTGTTCTCGCCAATTTCAAAGCATGGGAGATCAAAGTGTTCTCCAACATGTGGGTTAATTGATCTCGCGATTTCATTGGATATTGAACTTTTTTTCAAATAGCAAAATATACCTTTAAAGTTTAACCCTTTCGACAGTAGAACTATGATAATCAACGACTTGAAAGGATAGTAGATTCTATATATAAACGATGGTGTAAATGCAATAAAAAAAGGTTATCATTCAGAAATCATCTGTTGTAAACCATGTGAGATTACGATATTCAAAATAATGGTTTGTCAACCAAAAAGACAGTAATTTTATTTACAAATTTGGAATATCTAGCTAGTACTTTGGTGCTGGCCCGAAACCCGATTTTATTTGAAAACGTGCAATATCGAAAACTGATTTTATTTGAAAACTTTCAATATCATAATATAAATAAAAGAAAATGTGTCAATGGGACACGGATGTCCCCGCCATACAGATATTTCGGCAAACAAGAAGTAGATGAGCGACAGACTTGAAAAGGGGAGACACGGTACAACTCATCATACCAAAGCTTCAGACCAAATATCAAATCATTCCTGCATACACAAGCTGAAAATCGTTGACGAAAATTTTCAATATATGGCTATAATTGGAAAAATCAAAGTTTTTGTCAAACAGGAAGTGGATGAGTGGCGGACTTGAAAAGGGGAGACACGGTACAAATCATCATACAAAAACTTCAGGCCAAATATCAAATGATTCCTGCATACACAAGCTGAGAAATCTTTGACGAAAATTTCGGACGTACGGACGGAAGCACAAGAGTAAAACTTAATGCCCCCGTCGCCTAACGGCGGGGGCATAAAAAATGTTAAAACCTAAGGAGTATCACCCACTTGCATAGCTCTATCCTTAGTTGATTTTGGCTTTCCTATTTAGATCTTATTGGAATTGTTCACATATTTCGGTTCATGGATTTCCACATGTTTGGATTTGATCTGCACTGCGGAGAGATAAGTTGTCAAAATGCGGATATGTAGACGCTAAATTCACAGTAACTCCAGTATTGTGTTATTTGTTCTAGATCTGTTTATTCAAAAACATCATCCGGAACTATCTGGAAATCACGGTAAGTTATATACTCGTGAAATATTGCACTAAATATAGCTATGAAATTAAAAAAAAGAAGTATATAATATATATACCATGATACCATGATAACTAGTGTTTTGTCATAAGTGAAATCCATATGTCAGTCGAAAGTGTCATCACTTTTACTGCTAAGGTGAAACAAGTTGCAACACTTGTATTGAACGGAGTCAAAGTTTACTTGTGTTTCTTAATGTTTCCGATGTTGCCTTTGTCCATGGATTTTCCATGGATTGTTCGTTCTTTGACTGACGGTTCGGTTCTCACTTACTTTACAACCCAAACTTATAATATGTGTAAACCATTTGGTATAAATAGCCAATAGAGGTCAACAAATATCTTAAAAAATGCACTCATCCAATAAAGTATTAAACAACTGTCGCATAAAACTGTCATATTTATATGCTTAAAAAGGAACAAAGGAGTGAAACTTACAAAAATCGAAGTCCAAAGACACGGCCAAAACGAGAACACAGAAAACAATGACGTTAGACACAAAAATAATGACGTTAGACAGATACAAAGCACAGAAACAGAAATTACAACATTCAAAACAAAGGCACTCACAGTGTGAACTCCAGTGAAACTAAGAGTGACATCAGGTGCTCCGGAAGGGTAAGCATGTCCTGCTCTGTCAACAGCACCCGTCACACTGTGAGTGATTCAATCCGGGAAAATGTCAAAGTCGGTAGTCAAATCCGGGAAGACGTGAATCTAGCTGAAAATGTCCACTTTCATTTGGGATATCTTTCAATGATGGTGACGGCCATAGAATTTCTTGAGGAATGAAATTAACATAGGTTGAACAAATCCCTGACTAAGCAGCTTTTGGGACAGTGTTTTTGCTCTATTAAAAAATCACTGTACAAACTACATGCTCGACATTAACGAATCAACTGTGAAATGTACACTCCATAGGCTGGAGAGGTAGGTATATTGCTGCTAAGAAAGGGAGTAGTTCACAAATGGGAAATTAAAATCATCACGCTTGTCATATAGCTTAGATTTCAAACGTCCATATTCGTCAATATACAATTAAAGATCTAGGTACGAAGCTGAAGTAGGTGTTTCAGTTGTTTCTTTAATTTCAAGCTCATTTGGATAGATCTGATGTAAATACTCCTTAAATTTAGGATTATTAAGAGAAAGTTTATCGTTTATGTAGTGGAAGCTGAAATTAAAGGACTGGGCTAAATGTTTTTGTTTTCTTTGAATAAGCCCTTGTAAAAACATGGCCTCGTAGGAGTAAAGAAAAAGGTCAGCTAAAAGCGGCGCACAGTTTGTTCCCAAAGGAATCCCTATTGTCTGTTGGAAAACACGACCTCCGAATTCGACAAAAATATTGTCGATAAAAAATTCTAACATTTTGATTACGTCAGTCTCAGTGTTCTTTTTGTTTGAATCAGTGTGGTTCTTAACAAAATATGTCTTGTCTTTCCCTATAACTAAATAGGTGTATCTGCGTTAAATTAGAGAATTGTCTCGATCAATTGGAACAAGAAAGTACAGTTTACATAGGTTATTTCGTAATCAGTGAAGTTAATCAAAAGGGATGATTTTCGTATGTATGTCTAATCCATTTGCTTTAAATAGCCAATACAGTTATGGTATTTATATATAAATTGAAGTACGAGGTTAAAATTGCCGCGCTTTTGCAAGGGGTTGCATTCACACTATCCCCAGTCTCGCTTTCAATTTTTTACCATGCGGTGCCCAGTCTCGCTTTCATTTAAGTACCATGCTAATGGCTGACTGCCTCTAATTTTTCAAGCTTTCACTATCAAATATGGCTGAAGGAGGGGATCCTGCAGATAAACTCCGCGATGTTATTGAGGGCTTAAGAAGTGGCAAAGTGAAGAAAGCTGATTTGGACGATTCGGACGACGAATTTCACGAATCATTTGAGCAAGTCGGAGATGTGGACGCGAAGCCCACAAAAAGTCAAGACACGGACAGTGATATATGTGATCTCGAAAAGGAACTAAAAGACCTGAAACTCGAAAAGAAGAAAATTCAGCTTCGCAAAGAGATTGAGAAGGAGAAGGAAAATTTGAAGAACCTGCAAACCTTTTCACATAATCCACAAATTCATGCAGTTACACCTGCTGTTGTTTCAGGTGAACAAAATAACTATATTCAAACTAATGTGGACCAAAAAGCACTTCAAATTCTTTCTTTTATATGGCCAGAGCCTATAGAACAATATCAGACTTTTACGCTCAGTGGCGACGTTGAATTTCGTGTTGGAAAGAAAAAGACATTAGACAAAGTTACGATTGAAGAGTGGGGGTATGCGAACATTAAAATTATGCAAGAGTTAGTTAAACAGAAAAGGTTGAAAAACATTAATGGATATTTGAATTATACTGCCGATATATACCGCTTAGCCTCCCGTCACGTGTGGCACTCTGTGTTGCTGTACGACATGGAATATCGCCAGAAACAAGCCGAAGACAATTTTGACTGGGGTACGTACCGGCAAGATTTACGTGACTTCCAATTAGTGACAAAACGTGATAACCCAACGTCTCGGGCTTTTTCTGACGCAACT
>MJUU01017051.1:63996-79802 GCA_002080025.1 Modiolus philippinarum | reverse complement strand
GGTCACAATAGTCCTTGGGTGGTTCCTTACAAAAAGGGTGTTTTTTAGGTCCGCGCAATTTCTAAGATGGCTGGCCACAATAGTCCTTAGGTGGTCCCTTGCAAAAAAAGGTGTTTTTCAGGATCGCACTATATCCAACATGGCCGCCAGTGGGGAACATAGTTTAAACATTGGACCCTATGGGAAAACACATTCAAAGATCTTCTCCTCTGAATGTACTGAGCCAATTGGAACAAAACTTGGCCGCAATAGTCATTGAGTGGTCCCTTGCAAAAAGGAGTTTTTCAGGTCAGTGCGATATCCAATGTGGCAGCCAGCGGGGAACTTAGTGTTTAACAGAGGTCTTCTCCGCTTTAACTAATTAGGGATATTGGATTTATAGTTTAATTATATATAAGGGCTCTTTAACATAAAATGTTTATGTTAATCAATGGCCAGGTGAGCGATACAGGCTCTTGAGAGCCTCTTGTTTAAACAATGACTTCACAACACAAATTGTAGGCATGGCCTCTTGAAAGTGCCACTTTACATCGCCTGGTACTGTGCCAGTGATTTTGTAAGCCTTGTTTTACCACCTTATAAAGGCTGTTTCCCCCTGGGACCATTTCCCAAAATTGACCACAACTACCTTTTTTTCTTCCCAATTGTGTTGACAAAATTCCCAAAAGGAGTGAGATTGCATATTAATTCTTCCAAATACATACATATTTCGATTTATTTGGTATTGAGTACTTCTTTTATTATAACGTTTTGATTATGGCTTTCCAATTATTTGATTTTAATGCTGCTGATGAGAGGTTACTCCTTGAAACACATGTTCAGCATAACGAAATTTACTGTTTTTATGCAACTTCGGTATTTTTTTTGTATTCCCAATTTATCGAAAATTGTGCTATATTTTCCCAATCAAAAAGGCACAGGCAGTTTTTAAAAAAAGCAACAAAATCACTGTGTGCAGTCAAAAAGGTTAAAATATTTGTCCAAATTTTAGGAAAAGTGGAAAACAGATTTTGATTGTATTGATTCCAGTGAAAGGTGTGAATCTTGTGCATTTTGCAAAATATGCAGTGCGAATGTCAGCATTTCTAGTGGAG
The DNA here is from genome assembly GCA_002080025.1 of Modiolus philippinarum. Lineage (NCBI taxonomy): Eukaryota > Metazoa > Mollusca > Bivalvia > Mytilida > Modiolidae > Modiolus > Modiolus philippinarum. The sequence continues at coordinate 78,708 of MJUU01017051.1, read as the reverse complement.
GAAGAAATGATATTACAAGGCATTGGAATGGACAAGGTCACAAAAATAAATGTTCCCAAACTGACAAACATATTCACAAAATCTGACATCTTTGGATGAAAATATGGCCAAAGCAGAAGTTATGTTCATCTTTTTCATTACTGAGCATAACTTGTTGTTTTTGGTTGCAGACCATTTCTCAGATTTTGGAAAAAAGGTTTCCTATTGATTTCTTATGAATACTTAATTACCTATAGAGACCAACTTATTTGAAAAAAAGTTGAAATATAGCATGAATTGAGCAGACTATGTATTATGATATGTTGGAAACATGCCGATAAAAATCTCCCTGATTTCACCTGAAAAAATGGCTGATCTTGGAAATTCTGGGTATCTCCTGCATTGGCTCCAGAGACCTATCACATGTATAAATGAAGGTTTGTGAAACTTCATTGTTTTCAACTTGAAATATTGATAAAATTTGGGACTCCTTTGGCAGGATGTTTTTAATTTCTTAGGAAACATGCATGCTTGATGTAAATAATATACGAAAACTGGTCCTTACTATTGTCAGACATTTGGTCCGGAAAAAGATCAAAGGTTGTCGGTCCTACCACTGAGTCAGGATTCGGACCAACGACATTTGGGAAAGACTGCTTCCATCAGTGCAAAATTTTGACTTTTCATTCACACCAGTGGATCATGTTATACATATAATGAGCAATATTTAAGCTATATCAGGATGGGAACAATTTGATAATTTCAAAAATTTTATAAGAAGAAAGAAATAAAGGTACCACAATGTGGAATGGACAACCAGGTCAACAAGTTTTGGTTGCCACTGGAAAAGGGGAGAAATGGATAGGGACAGGAAATTAAGTCTTCTTTACAACCCCAGTGAGTGTGCTCTTGTGTCTAGAAATATAGAAGTTGCATTTTTCCATACATTTTGCCTACAGTGGTGCTGATGGTTCAGGTCAAAACGGAAAGGAAAATAAAATGCAACGAAAGAATTTTTTTAATGTAGCTTTTAATCATATACATGATATATGTAGGCTATATCAAATTAAATGAGTAACTGTTTTGAATAGATATGAAAATGTTTATTGTTAAAACAGTGACACTTCTTGTATTATGAAATATGTCATACACTTATTAACCACAACACACTGATTATTTAAAGTGTACATGTGTTGATGGAATTTCAGTACAATATACTTTCAGCACACTATATGTAGGTATCTTTGAAGTGTTTTGGGATTTTAGAATTTTTATTGTGGAATTCCCTGAACATGTTATGTTGTATATTTGATTAAAATATGTGTTTTGGTTTCATTCCATAAAATATGGAGAACAAATGTAGGTAGGTTTTTATACGACCGCAAAAATTTTGCGGTCGTATTATGGTATGGCACAGTCGTCGGCGTCTGTGGCCAGCATAACTTTGTTTCTAGGGGATGGATCATCTTCAAATTTCAGTATGTGGTTTCTTGGCATAATGGCTATCCCGGGTTTTAATTTCGGGTTTATGGCCCCACCCGTTTCAGAATAGGGTGCCAAAAAAGGGGTAAAATTGGGTATTTTTGTGTCTGTGGACAGCATAACTTTGGTTCCAGTGAACAGATCATTTTCAAATTTTAGTATGATGTTTTTTGGCACATGCTTTAGCCCGTGCTATAGTTTTATGTTCCTGGCCCTGCCTGTTTTAGAAAAGGGGCCAAAAGGGGTTAAATTGGTTGTTGTCACATATTTGACTATAGAATCTTTATTATTTATCGGATTTTGATGGGGTTTCTTTCAGTAAACTCCTTAGAAAATTTCCAATCTGTAGTATGCCAACGGATTCAGGGATGATGCTACTATATAATTTAGGGCCGCCCGGCGGCCCCATTCCCCAAACATGAAAATTCCCAATCGCGGCAATGATGTTTACAAAATCAGGATTTTTTTTCATTTCTGTCTTCGGTGAATCTTTTGTTCTGATCCGTGTCGCCTTTTGTCAGAACCGGAAATTACTCAAAACATCACAGTAATGTCCAGAAGTAACTAAATAATGCAATTTACGCTATTTACGACCACCCTGAAGATGAACAAAATGTCTGAGATCACAAATGTCCATAAGGGAACATCTTGAAATTCAGAATGCGTAAAGTGAATTGAAATCGTGTTGTTATCGTTCATTGTCGTGTCTTAAATTGGAAACTTTCATCCATTACGTGGTAACGTGCAAATGCTCTCATTACCAAAGATATAGTTTGCATTGAAATAAATATTGAAAAGTTATGACTTGAAATCAGAGTTTCTGAAACTGGCACTTTTAACTTGATGAGAATTTGGAACTGCACTTCATATGGGGTGCTCTCATTTCTACTAGTTAAAACGAAACGTGGAAATGACCTGCTGTATGATTAATGAATGAATGCATAGAAATTTCATGGAATGAGGTATATTTATCACTAAGTTGGGTATGAAGGATTTGATTTTGGTGATAATATTGAAATGTGTAAGTCATCTTTATTTGCAGACATCCAAAGAATTTCTGACAGAATGTTGATTTGCTTTCATATAGGAAAAGAGCAGTACTTCTTTCGTTGATGATGAGCTTGATAAAATTCAAATCTGGTGTTAATTGAAAAACTATATAAAATATAGTCTTAATTTTTGAAAAAATGTATAAAATATAGTCTAAATTGTTTTGGTGTAATGATACTTTTCATTCTTCAAACTCTTGTTGTGTGTACTTGCACATATTCTTGGTTTATACAAACGTATGTTGCAGTATTTGATATATTTTCATTTTTCCCAATTTCAGTTGTCGCGATGCGAAATTCCCAATTTGTTGGACGGGGGACCCATTTGAAAAGAGCTAAAATCATCCCTGCGGATTTCACGTGGCATGCACCGTTCACGAGATAAATGGGGCCCAAAAGGGGCGAATTTCAAAAATTTCATTTTTTTTATTTTTAGTCCGATTTAGATGCAAATTTTTGCCAAAGGATTCCTAATGAAAAATTATCGTAGCGCTCTTCTATTACATTTTTGGTAACTTGTTTCCTTACCCAGCTATGAGGGGCCGAAGGGGGCCAAAATCGTAAATTTACAGATAACCAAAAAAATGTATTTTTCATCGGATTTCGATGGAATTTTTTTTCTTTGGATTCCTCTTGATGTAAGCTTTCAGTATTATGTCAACGGATTTGGCGTAGCTCTTACCGTTTCTGAGCTATGAGGGGCTGAAGGGGCCAAAATTGTAAATTAACAGATAACCTTAAATTTCTATTTTTCGTCGGATGTCGATGGGATTTTTTCTTTGGATTCCCCTTGATGTAAGCTTTCAGTTATATGTCAGCGGATTTGGCATAGCTCTTACCGTTTCCGAGCTATGAGGGACCGAAGGGGGCCAAAATCGTAAATTTACAGATAACCTAAAAAACTTATTTTTCGTCGGATTTCGATGGGATTTTTTTCTTTGGATTCTACTTGATGTAAGCTTTCAGTAGTATTCAACGGATTTGACGTAGCTCTTGCCGTTTCCAAGCTATGAGGGGCCGAAGGGGGCCAAAATCGTAAATTTACAGATTACCTTAAATTTTTATTTTTCATTGCATTTCGATGAAATTTTTTTTCTTTTGATTCCTCTTGATATAAGCTTTCAGCATCATGTCAATGGATTGGGCGTAGCTCTTACCGTTTCTGAGCTATAGAGGGTCAAAGAGGAATGATAAGGAGTCATAAGGGCTAATTTTTATTTTTCCCTAGTTTGTGTCCAGCTAATTACTTGGTCAATCTCCTTATTTTGTCCATCTAATTATTGTGTCAAGCTCTTTCCTACGTCCATACTCACTTTAAATTACGCTTTTTCAAATTTCAGTGGATGACATGCTGTGGTCATATCATGCTGCGCTCGGCGTAGCCCTTTATTTAATTTTGAATTCACTGGACATGTTAAATATTTTACGAAAGGATATGGAGTAAATCAACATGAGACAATATCACATTGCAATAATTTTAATGAGCTGTACGGCCATTTCAGAAATTTATTCCTCATCAGCAGCACTAGAACCCAAACAACATGAACAAAGGAAATCCATAATTCAAAAAATGTTTAATATGCATAAAACCAAACAAAATCCAAATATATAATCCTTAATATCAAATATGGTTGTTATAAGAAAATATACAGATAAAAGCCAAACTTTTGTCAAATACCCCCCTCCACTTTTTTTTAATATCCTTACACCAAACAAATCTGGCATTTTATGGTTAACAGATAGTAATAGATAATTAGTTGGTTGACCCTAACTGATTATAAGAATCAGTTGTAATTTTCAACCGATTGCATTCATTCCAATAAAAAAAACTAAACTTGAACATTAAGTTTATTTTAAATGGCAAGTGATGGGGCTTTCATATTACATTTGGTATTCTTTGTGGCTTTTCAAATGATACCAGAATTTTACCTCATTGCCTCGACCTTGGCATGTGAACGACTTTTTGAAAAAAAATCAACTTAAACTTAAATGGTTACTATTGGGGCTTTCACATTTGTATTCGTTTTGGCAAGACCTTTCAGTTTGTACTAGCTTATCAGGATATTAGCCTTTTGACCTTGACTTAGGCATGTGAACAACTGCAAAGAAACAATTTGGTATATTGTTTGAAAGGCAAAGTGTTAACATGATTATTCCTTGTGGCAAGACCTTTCAGGGGTTTCCAGAATTTTTGACCTTATGACAGTGCAATTGGCATGTGACTTTCTGATCAAATTTAACCCTTCATGTGATTTTTTACTAGTCCTCATAGAAGTTAATTTATCTCCCTTTGCCCAAAATAATAGTCTGGTGCAATATTTCAATAATAGTCAGATATTGTTGGGTGTCATTTCGCTATGACCCTTTTCCTCGATTTAAACACTATGAATAATAAAAACAAGATCTTCTATGAGAAATTTTTTCTCAATACAGGGTTTTTATTGTCTCGCCCGTGACGAAAGTCACGGAAAGCGAGACATAGACGTGCAAAGTATGACAACGGCAGCGGCGGCGTTAACTTTTACTATATACAGGATATTTTGAAAACCCTTTGATGTAGGAACATCATATTTGGTCCAGTGATAGTACTAATCGAGTGCTACCTGACAGACATAACGTCATGTGACCTTGACCTCAATTTTACAGTCTTAGTGGCCACGTTCAGTTTTTCTGCTTAAGTCCATTTCTCAATAACTAGAAGTGGTAGGTTGATAATATTTGGTATGTAGGTTGGTCTTGGGTAGTACATGTCAGTCTGGCTGGTGAATTTTGTCCTTGACCTCAATTTAACGGTCTAGTGGCCATGTTAAGTTTTTCTGCTTAAGTCCATTTCTCAATAACTAAAAGTGGTAGGTTGATGATATTTGGTTTGTAGGTTGGTCTTGGGTAGTACATGTCAGTCTGGCTGGTGACTTTTGTCCTTGACCTCAATTTCATGGTCTAGTGAGCATGTTCACTTTTCTGATTAGTTCACTTAGATTTCACATCAATTTAGAGGCCAGCAGGGACGGGCGAGACATCTTTTAGGGTCATCACTTGTTTAAAAAAATCTTTATATTATTGGTAGAGTTTCTTCAGAACTATGAAAAAATTCTGTGTTTCCGGTAACCCGACTGACCCTATTTCATACCCCTGACCCTTATTTTTAAGGCAGGGTCTCTGCCTTCTAAATGTTAGGTAAAGCCATCTTGAAAATAGTCTGTTTCAACCAGACTCTTACATTAACATGATTAAGGAGACTACTTTGTATGAAAAGACTCCGAATGATCCAGACTATCGTTAAAAAAGGCATACGGCTTACCAGTTATTCAAACGAAGACACAAAAAATAATCTATTCATGTGGCGATACAGTGTCCATTTTATGATCAACTACATCGTTTTATGTGTTTATTGTATTTATTTAATATCTTTTAAAAGATACAATGTTTTTTAAATCTCAGAGGACTTGTATTGATCTTCGAAATTCAAGATTCAGTTCATTCATAAAAATTTCCTGCGGCACGCTAAGTTTTTATGAATGGATACATAGTAACTTCTACTTTTGCTGTTGTAACTCGTAAAAATGTATGTATCTGTATTTCTCAATATAAATGACTTTGAAACTTTTAATGGTTACACTGACATACTCTACCTTAAAAAAGGATCAATCAAACCGTAGCTTCATTTTCTTGTATGTTTTGTCCCGATGGGTGGCCCGTTGTTTTCTTTTATTAATGGCCAACTTAATTATGCCTGCATGCAAACGCCGTAGTAAATAAGGGTCAAATAAGTTTCAAAATAATCTGAAATTTCAACAAATGTTCTTTATGGAATACTTCAAATACATAAAATTTTAGAATAATTCAACTATGTCAACAATGCAGTACGGTAGGTTTAAACTTGATCTCCAACAGCGTTCCTAATCACAAGCGTAATCAAGTACAACAGTTGTACTGGATCACATGGAACCATTATGAAGGTCCCAAACTGTCACTGATTTGTTACAACAGGAGGAAGCGCTCGCTTGCTGAAGTTTCATCATTTGCAGTGATTCCTTCTTTTGTAGTAATTCATTTTTCACGTAGTGTTGAAACAGAGATGAATTTTGTCAGTATACTGCGCCAAGAACACGTTCACGAAGGCATGACGTTGTCATCCGTTATATCGTAGTCAGGTATTAAGAAAACACTCCATGCTAGATCACGGAAGTCAAATGTAAAAACATCAGTTGAAAACTCGTGAGGGTCCTGATAAAACTATATATATACGTAATTATTTCATAGTAGATCTAGTTCTAACCTTTAAAAAATTAAAAGTGGCTAAAAGCATTTCGGCTTCCCATGGTCCAGTGGCAGTGCTTTGGTCCAACAGATGTAGATAAAAAAATACAAATATGCAATGCTCTACCAGAGATTTATCATAAGAAGAAGTCTGCAACCCATTCAATATGTTTTGGAAGGTGTTGTGCCCAGATAAGGCCATAATGACTTGCTTCGGCCTAGAAAAAAAAGTTTGTTAGTAAACAAAAGTTTTTTTTCTTGGCTGGGAGCAAGTCCCAATCCCCGTGATAATGCCGTTATCAGTAAAATCCTCTACAGGTGGTTCCTTCAGATCTCGTTCTAAAATAGTCATCAAATTGATAACATGACAAAATTAGAAATATCAACATTTATCAAGCCACCGAGTGTAACACTTGTTTGGAATACTTACATGTACAAACAAAGAGGAACAGGCAATGGAATGTAAACAGAGTTTTAAATATATCGCCAACAACCCATTCAAAAACTGAATAGACAACCCAAACTGGGAATCCAAGGAATACTTCGGATTTTAATTCTTGAAAAAAATACATTTTCAGCAAAAACAGTAATAATAACAGGACTTCTGGGAATACCCAGGAACCTGCCTTAACAGCATTCCATGCTTTGATTTATTCCCTCTTTACAAAAAATAAAAAGTTACTTCAACCTACCGAAATTGACCGACCCTGTTTTCATTTAAAGGTTCCCACGATATGACACTATTAGAACTATTTAAACAGATAATTCTTTGGAGAAGCTAAAAACTGTTCAAAACTGTCCTTCAAACGTAGTTTGGAGGTTAAAATCCATGAAAAACATTGAAGATTCCTTCAAAACAATGCGACAGGCGCCATTTTGGGTTTAAAAAAGTAATTGCGGATCGGACTCGGGGGAAACATTATGTTAATTTTCCGGATCAGTTTGGCAATGTACCAAATAAAAAAGTTCCTCGGACCTACCATGCATACTGACCCTAATTCTAAACCCCCGCCGTAAGGTGATGTGTGGCATTAAGTTTTACCCTTGTCCGTACATCTGTACATACGTCCAAAATTTCATCAAAGATTTTTGTGTATGCAGGAATGATTTGATATTTGGTATGATGAGTTGTACCGTTTCTCCCCTTATCAAGTCTTGTCACTCATCTACTTCCTGTTTGATGAAAACTTTGATTTTTCTCATTATAGCCATATATTGAAAATTTTTGACAAAGATTTCTCAGCTTGTGTATGCAGGCATGATTTGATATTTTGTCTGAAGCTTTGGTATGATGAGTTGTACCATGTCTCCCCTTTTCAAGTCTGTCACTCATTTACATCCTGTTTGACGAAATATATGTATGGCGGGGGCGTCCGTGTCCCATGGACACATTTTCTTTTATTTTTAGAATGTTACCGGAAACTGGAAAATTTTTGTTTATGCCTCATTTAAAACTAGTACTCCAGCATTTGGTATATCTTTTTAAAGGGGTTTGTCGTTTACAGGTGTATATATTGTGATTCAACTTTTCAGTTGATACTAAAATTTGTTAATACTTGTTATTAAATTCATAATGAAGCTATTTAGTACTTGTATCACATGTATATGTGCTAAATATAGTTTTTCCTTGAAAATTCTTGCATGAAGAAAGCTAGCAGTTACAGAATAAACACGTCTTATGGTGTTGCAACTCTTGATGCATGTAAAAGATTTTTTCCTGTCAGACATTTGGACTGACATCCTTGCTGACTTGGAATAGCTCACTTTGTATCTTCCCTACTCACTGCAAGAAAGATTGAAACACACTTCAAAGATATCTTGTTTACAGGATCCACCTTTTACCTTGTACTGTGATTATTTACTGATTTGAGAGGTTCATCAACCGAAGTATATCTTATTTATTAATTCAGACTCAATCAAAATTGTTAAGCTATATTCCAACTGATATCTTGTAACATGACAAACTTATGCACCTTTATAAACTTGTAATTTTTAGTCCCCTACCAGCGATAGCTGAAGGGGACTTAGGTTTGCGTTCTGTCCGTCCGTCTGTCAGTCCCACATTTTTTTCTAAACCGTTGCAGGTATTGGTCTGATATTTTGTATGTGAGTCTTTCTTGATGAGTTACAGATCAAGTTTAAGTTTGGTTCCGGTCCAATGATTTTTGCCGGAGTTATGGGCCTTGGACTTAGAAAATTTTAGTAAAATATCAGTTTTCCATCCTTTTTTCTAAACCGTAGCAGGTATTGGTCTTATATTTTGTATGTGTGTCTACCTTGATGAGTTACAGATCAAGTGTAAGTTTGGTTCCAGTCCCATAATTTTTGCAGGAGTTATGGGCCTTGGACTTAGAAAATTTTAGTAAAATATCAGTTTTCCACACTTTTTTTTCTAAATTGTTGCAGGTATTGGTCTGATATTTTGTATGTGAGTATACCTTGATGAGATACAGGTCAGGTATAAGTTTGGTTCCGGTCCAGTGATTTTTGCAGGAGTTATGGGCCTTGGACTTAGAAAATTTTAGTGAAATGACAGTTTTTCCACACTTTTTTTCTGAACCCTTGCAGGTATTGATATGATATTTTGTATGTGAGTCTACCTTAATGAGTTATAGATCAAGTATAAGATTGGTTCTGGTCCACTGATTTTTGAAGGAGTTATGGGCCTAGGACTAATAAAACAAATTTTACTATTTTTGCTAGTGTAATAAAGCCTTGTTCTACCGGTAGGGGACTTGGTATTGCCTTGCAATACCATCCACACTTGTTCTATTTTGTCTTAATGTTAAATAATTTCAAAAAATAAGATACAAATTTGGGACTGCAGGTATTACATATATGTAGTCGGTCTTATTTTAAAGGAATAAGTACATATAAGTGTTGCTATAATGATTATATGAGAAGGTTTCGTAAATTTTCAGGTGTTAAACATGGGAGCCTTTCTTGATAAGCCTAAAACTGAGAAACATAATGAAGGAGGTGTTGGAAATGGACTACGATTTGGGCTCAGCAGCATGCAGGGTTGGCGTGTTGAAATGGAAGATGCACACACAGCTGTTATAGGACTACCATGTGGACTTAAAGAGTGGTCATTCTTTGCTGTTTTTGATGGCCATGCAGGAGCTAGAGTGTCAGCACATTGTGCTGAGCAGTTACTTGATCATATTATTAAGAATGAAGACTTTCGGGGTAAAATTGAAATGAAAGAGGGTACAGAAATTCAGCCCTCATTAGAAGATGTTATCAAAGGTGTTAAAACTGGTTTTCTTCAATTAGATGAAGTAATGCGAGGAATGCCAGAAATGGCTAGTGGAGAGGATAAGAGTGGATCTACTGCGGTCTGTTCTATTGTTTCACCGAGTCACATTTTCTTTGGCAATTGTGGCGATTCTAGGGCAGTTTTATCAAGAGATAATAAATGTGTTTTTTCAACACAGGATCATAAGCCTGTAAATCCTACAGAAAAAGAGAGAATTCAAAAAGCTGGCGGCAGTGTAATGATTCAGAGAGTCAATGGTTCACTGGCAGTTTCTCGAGCTCTGGGAGATTTTGAATATAAAAATGTTCAGGGAATGGGACCTTGTGAACAACTGGTATCACCTGAACCAGAAATATTTATTGAGGATAGGAATGAGAAGGATGAATTTATAGTATTAGCGTGTGATGGTATTTGGGATGTTATGTCAAATGATGAACTCTGTGACTTTGTTAGAAGTAGAATGCGACTGACAAACAGTCTTGAACAAATTTGCAATCAAGTGGTGGACACATGTTTATATAAGGTAAATTGAAATGATAAAGTAAGTTACCATTTACTTGAAAGGGATAAAATATTTTGGAATGCTGAATGTATGTACCAGAAACATGAAGTATATATAACGGATATATGACTTAGTATGAATGAATAGGAGGGAAAATTTGTCCTGTTGATCTTCTATAATATGTTTGACTCAAATATAATCATTTTTCTATCATGACTAGTATATTTTAAGTTTGATAATATTGGTGTATCAAGACTGAACTAAAAAAAAAAAACTGTCGATGTACATGGTGTAAAATCCTAAAAGTTGAGACTGAGGAAATATTGCTGAAGAAATATTGCATATATTTCCTTTCATAAACTTCACATTTGAAAAAAATGGACGTACATGCACTAGATATATACAAATGTATGCATATGTAAAAAAAATTACAAATATAAGCAGACTGTTGCAAACAACGCATGTACTTGTAGTATCGGTAAAATGAAAACAAAGGCAATACCTAATTTAAAATGTACATGAATATAATGCTGATGTAGTATGAACATGGAAAACAATTTTATTGAAATACTAGTTTTTCTTATAAAGATCTCCTAAAATGTAATACTTTTCAAATGATTATATTCACTTTACATGTATAATGTGCATTTGAATGATAAATTTGATTTCAGATTTTTAGATTGTACCACTTCAAATGTCAAGTTAATATTTCAGGGCAGCAGGGATAATATGAGTATTGTGATTGTTGCTTTTACTGGAGCACCTACAGTTTCTGAAGATGCTATTAAAAAGGAACAAGAATTGGATAATAGGATAGAAGCAAAAATAAAAGGCAGGACTTTTTAATTAAGTGATTGGACAGCTTAAAACCAATTTGATGTGTTATAAACCTGCTACATTTAACCCATTTGATACAGTATAAACATGCTTCATAAAAATCGATTTGATACAGTGTCAACCTGCTACATCAAAACCAATTGATACAGTATAAACCTGATACATCAAAACCTATTTGATACAGTGTAAACCTGCTACATCAAACCCAATTGATACAGTATAAACCTGATACATCAAAACCCATTGATACAGTACAAACCTGATACATCAAATGCAATTGATACAGTATAAACCTGCTACATCAAAACCCATTTGATACATCGATACAGTATAAACCTGACTCATCAAACCCATTTGATACAGTATGAACCTGACACATCAAAACCCATTTGATACAGTATAAAACTGCTACATCAAAACCAATTTAATATTGTATAAACCTGATACATCAAACCCCATTTCATACAGTATAAATCTGCTGCATACATGTAGAACCCATTTGATACAGTATAAACCTGACACATCAAACTCATTGGTACAGTACAAACCTGATACATCAATTTCTTGTGAGTTGTTCTCTCTGGAGAGGAGAAATATTTGTATCACATTGTTCTGGCGTTGGTTAAGTTTACTAGAAATTAGAGAATGTCTGATTCATAGCTCTGCCATTGTACAGAAGTAAACATTTTGTAACACATGTACATTCATCAATTGCAACTAAAAATGTAATTAACTTAGCATTGACTAATACTGTTGCAATCACAGATACTTTATGTGTAACATACAAAATGAACTACTGTGAATTCATTTTTATTCGTGGGGTACCAATTTTCGTGGTTTTCGTGGGTGTGCCCAAACCACGAATTCAAATACGCAACGGAAAATGATTTTCTGTGCAAGTTTCAAACACAAATGAATGAACATAATGAAGGACCAGATCAAAGAAGGCCATAAACTTTACACTTGTACCTGAGCCCCAGACTAACTGACATATCCAACAATAAGTAAATATGCATTCTCTTGAACCTTTAATAGCAGCAAAATAAGTTAAAATGCTTTATTTCCAAGTGTTTCCCAGTTAACAAATTAGCGGTAACTGGCTTCCTGGTTTGTTTATCAATTACGCTAAAGTGTTGATTTACAGTTAGAAGTTTGGACAAGAACCATCTCAATTCAGTTTTTATATCATATTATTAATTAAACTTTTAAAGTTTTAATTATGTTCTGCTGTAAAAGACATGTTAATTTTGCAATCAATACAGGTGTCTATTTATATAAATAACGAATGGAGTCCGGTTATGTCAGATGGTTACCTAATTACAAAATATCTACTTATTGCTATGAATTGTTAATTACAGGTGACACTTTAATTACAGGTACAGTTCTGAATTTTGGTGTTTTGACATCAATACTGAAGGTACTGAAGCCATGAATTTTATAATCTTTATTTTATAAATTAATTTTTTTTTTTTCTTGGAACAAGTGGCAATCCACGAATTTACGTACACCACGAAATGTCTTTTTTTTCTCTACCCACGAAAATTGGTACCCACGAAATTAAATGAAATCACAGTATATGTCAAAATTTGACCAGCTTTCGTTTGTTGTTTTCATTTCAGACTTATGTAAGCTATTCAGTGTGAAATAATGTTTAACTTTTTAAAGTTAGTGCTGATTTCATTTCAGAAATTTTAGCAGATGTCGATGTTCGGGATCTTGATTTACCTTATGTAATGCATACAATAAATGAAGATATTGATGGTCTGCCTCCTGGTGGTGGATTAAGTTCAAAGTAAGAAATTAATTAATAATTCTTCACAGGAAAATAATATGCATCATCTAGTTCTAACATGATAGTTCTGCAAAACTGCAAGATGCATATAAAGACTGCATTGTTTGATAGTTAATCGTCTTGACAAGTCAGCTCTTTTGAATGTTCAGTGGATGTATTAATTTTGTCCAGGACTATTTAGTTGGACTTTATATTATGTGTACAGTCTGGTTTGTGTTTAAGTCTAAGGAGTCTTGAAACAATATACAGAACAAAACAAACACCTCAACAGTGAGAAAACAAGTGTAATGTGTACTAAAGATGCTCATAAGTCTGATAGCAATACACAGGATTATCTTAATGTCCCCTGCTGCATGCGGAGTGGGGACATATAAATGCCGGGCCCTGTCTGTCTGTTTGTCCATGCATTCGTCTGTCACACTTTTTATGCCTGGCCCACGATAGTAGGGGGGCATACAGTGTTCAGATCTGTCCATCTGTCCGTCCCAAGTTAGGTTTTCCCTCAGGCTTAAGTTTTTTTTCTGTGAAGGATGTATGTTATTATCATGAAACTTTGTATAAATACACATTAGGTATGAAAAAGAAAGGAAATGGAGTAAATGTCAAGGAGACAACATTACATATCCAGGTTAGAACGACCCAAAACAAAGCATCTAAAGTCACCTTACAGTCTTCAACACAGTGAGGAACCTCACACCATATAGCAAGCCCTAAATGGCCCAAAAGGGTAAAAGTGAATAAATCAATGGAAACAAACTACATCCAATAACCCAAATATCAAGAAACTAAAATTTTATAAGAAGACAAGGACAAGCCAATGACCAACATTAGGGTATAATTAAACAAAAATTATCATGATCATAATAAGAATATATCCATGTTACCAACTTCATGCTTCACTAATCATGGAAAACGGGGGTAGTATGAGGTGTACCCTTGGGTTGAAGTTTGTTTTTCTGTTAAGCATGTTTGTTAAGGATGTATGCTTTTATCATGAAACTTTGTATAAATACACATAAGGGTATAATTAAACAAAAATCATAAAAATTTATCCATGTTACCAACTTCATGCTTTACTGATCATGGAAAAAAGGGGGTAATATGAGGTTTACCCTTAGGTTGAAGTTTTTTTCCGTGAAGAAGGTGCTATTATTATGGAACTTTGTATAAATACACATGAGGGTATTATTAAACAAAAATCATAATAACTTATACTACCAACGTCATGCTTCACTGATCATTGAAAAAAGGGGATGGTACGAGATTTAACCTCAGGTTTAAGTTTCTTTTCTGTGACTGATGTATGATTTTATTATGAAACTTTATATAAATAAACAAAAAACATAACAAATATTTACCCATGCCACCAACTTCATGCTTCTCTGATTACTGAAATTGAGGTTTATCCATAGGTTTCAGTTTTTTTTTCTGTGAAGGATGTATGCTATTAAATACCCATTAGGGTATAATTAATTATAAATCATAATAAAAATATATCCATGCAACCAACTTCATGCTTTACTGATCAAGAAATAAAGCATTGTTCAAAATA
>MJUU01017051.1:17968-39146 GCA_002080025.1 Modiolus philippinarum | reverse complement strand
CAGTAAGTAATCAAAGGGGTTTTTTCCCTATTTTGTTTCTAGCTAATAACTGTGTCTAGCTTCTTTTTGTGTCCATCTAATTATTGTGTCAAGCTCTTTACTGTGTCCACATTCACTTTAAACTACTTTTGTTGAAATTTCAGTGGTCGACATGCTGCGGTCGTATCATGCTGCGCTTTGCGTAGCCCTTTATTTAAATATATAAACTGTAGAATTAAATTTGGCAGGATTTATTTTGGCGATTTAAGCTGGACTGCTAAAATATGCCAAAATTAGCACCCTGCGAAAATAACCCGCTATACAGTACTAGTGTCCTTCCTTCTGTTTTTCCCTGTGATTTGAAAGGGCTCTAGCAAGTTCATTTCTCATTTGATTTAGATGATATTTAATACAGTAGATTTAGTTCAAGGATGCCTCAATTGAGTTCCAAGAAGATTTCTGTCAAATATTTTTTTTTAAAAGCTATTGCCGATGTTAAGTTTGAAAATCGATGAAATATCCTTTTAAGTTCTCTAGCAAATATTAAGTTCTCTAGCAAATATATTTCTTATTGGATTTTGATCATGTTTATACAGTAGCTTTTGTTCAAGGATGCCTCATCCAAGTTTGAAGATTAGTCCTGGTTCAATATTTTTGTTTGAGTAATGCCCCTTTCAAACAATAAAAAATCCTCAAAATATCTATGAAAGTGCTTTAGTGTAGCCCTTGTTTTTACTATTGTTCAATACATCCCACTATTCTCTTATGAGCTGACAAGGAATGAAGAATCTGTTTACTTAGAGCTAACTGTAGCTTGTTCTGATTTATATGTATTCTCTGTGTATGGCGGTACAAGAGAGTAGTTTAAACAGGTTTCATGTTCTAACTTCAGTATCATAGAGTCAGAGAATTACTATAAGAGGGATTATTTTTACTTGTCCGTATCTGATCAGTCAATGATTTATCATGCTATTTGTATGTATAGTGCTATTGTTGTAATGATAGGGTATCAAATCACACTATTACATAACTGTGATTAGTTTTAGATGAGAGCTTCAATGAAAGTTTAGATTGAGTGTGAATTAATTTCTTCCATCTTGATTTGTTAACTTTTTTATAATTTGTAGTATTTCATATGTGGTATGTTTATAATGCTTTAGTTCTTTGTTTAGGTTTGATGTAGAATTATTCACAACATAAGGATATGGTCTTACAACGATGAGTTTAAGGGTAAATTTCCAGGACCATCAAAACACATAATACCTAAGGGAGATAACTCTTAAGAAAAAGAGCATAGCTTACTTGATTTAAGAAATTAGAAGACCTCATTGATCAAGATTTTTTTTGGTTCAGTTGCTATATATCTTTTAGAACACCTCATTGATCAAGATTTTTGTTGGTTCAGTCCCTATATATCTTTTCCCCCAGTAAGTGCATGGTAGAAGTATATTAAAATTTAAAATTAATTGGTCAAAATAACTTGACATACTTTAAGCAGGGAAATTTTCACAGCAGTTTTATTTTCACTATTTTCTTGTTTAGTAATGTAGCACGAAAATAAAACTGTGGCGAATATTTTGATGCAATTGGATGATTAAGTAGATTCACCGACAACCGTTAATACAACATTGCGTGAAATGAAATTTATCTAGATAACAATGAAATAAAGACGGCGCGAAAATTTCAAGATAAACAAGAATTTGAAACTTGATACATTCTATTAACACTATATATGTTGATGATTAGAAAAAGATTTTTATCATAAAGGCATTTGCTTTATATGTTAAAACAGTTTGCATCACATGTAATTTTTGTTTGTATTTATTTTTTTTTAAATTGTATGCTAATTTGAAGAAATAATATTTTTTTATGTTTCTCGTCTTATTTTTCTAGTCCTGATTCATTTGCACATACATCCTTTTTTGTAACATTCGGAATATATGTACACAGATTATAATATTTTATGAATATAACAGCGTGAATGAAATCCATTCAATTTTAAAATTATAATCAGATGCATTCATTATCTATTTACACTTCTAATTAACTTGCAGCACACCAATGATTTTTTTATTCAATAGTTTCAGTGTACTTCTTGCTATTTTGTTTGTCTTGTAACTTAGTTTTGTCCTTTTAATTCTTTTATGTTAAGGAAATACTTTGATAGAATTTGATCCAATAAAATCAAAGTTAAAAAATATTTAAAAAAAAAGAAATATTGTTTACAAATATGAATAACATATTTATTAGCTTATATTATTCAATTTTCATTTAAAAGTTAGTTCTCTATCAGTACATTAATATATCCAATGTGTTATTGACAAAATTTGACCGAAGTACTATTTACCCCAACACTAGTTAGGGAGGTATATTGGTTTCAAGTTTACTATATTGGTTTCACTTTGTCTCTTCAGACAGCTTGACCAGAAGGTAATGACTGACCCACTTTGAATATCTTTTTTTTTTCCTTCAGATTTTGTTAAAATTCTTAGCACTTTCAGAACTTGTGCACCTGGTATTTGCAAATATTCTTTTAAAAATTGAGCTACTTTGATAGTTCTGTACTTCAGTATCCAATCTCACAACCTCATTAGATTTTTTTTTTTTTTGTAAATTTTTGCCAGAATTCTACTGGCTGTGCATCAGTTATTTTGAATTTTGAAAAGCTATAATTTAACCGATTTCGAAGTTGACTGAGCCGAAAAAAGCCATTTATTAATCTGCAACACTATCATAATTATATGTCAGATTCCAACTGAACTTTCAGGATATCTTGTTGGCATAAAGTTAAACACAGATGTAGATTTTTACTTTTTCTGTTTTATGGTGTGAATTGCAGGGTAAGGAAACAATTACTGCAAGTTATTAGAGGGTCTACTGAGCTTTCATTGGTCCTTTCATGAACTATCCTTTATATACTGACATTGACAATTTATTGTCTATATATTTTTCCAAGCAAATATTGAATGTAAAAGTCGACATATGAATAAACCAGTCCATTATTCAGTTGATTTTGTTTGCATGGTAGCCTCATTGTTTTTGATGACGGACAACAACCAATTCAGTTCTTTATTTCTCATGCCAAGATTTATCCAGTATTTATTAAAAAGGCCATAATAAAATATATCCTATCCTAGATTCTCATCCCTGCCATCCCTGATTTTTTTCACCCCCTTCAAAAATTCCATTTGGGTAAATTTCTTTTAAAATGACATCATTTTATGCAAAATTTTATTTTTAATTTATCAAATAAAATTTGCCAGTCCCAAATTTTTTGAGAAAGAATGGCCTTAAATGGTTAACTGAATATATAAAGAAAACAAGGATATATTTATATGAAGCCTCGGTATTCCTATTGTAGAACGGATATTGAATGACTTGTATACCAAATACTGCTGTAGAGACATGAAGTGTCAAAAGTATGAAAAGGTAGATATTTCTAGATGTTGGAATAAATTGGCAGTTGAAGCAGAAATATTCCTGAAATACACAAATACTTATAAATAGATTAATTATTGACAATGTCATAAATTGTTATTTATTGTGTTTACACTGCTGTAGTCATACTGACATTACTTTTGTGTATTGTGGATACTTCATTGTATAATTTTATAACTTACTCTTTTTGGAAAACATTTTTATCCCATATGTTATCCTTGTTGCAAAAATTTAAAAATAGTGGGTAGATATCTACATGTAGTTGAAATGTCATATTTCTTACTAGTATAAATTGCAATGTATGTGTTAAAATATCTTTCTCATATTGTAATATTGGTGAACATGAAAAATTGTTTGGATTATGGACTGACCCCATCTTCACATACATTGTTTCAAATACAATGTTTTATGAACAGTAATTTATACAAATTATTTGTGAATGAAATATTATATAATTTCTACCATTTTTATATGCCAAATACTATACAACTGATAAATCATTCCAAAGTATTTTATGTCACTGATGTACTAGCTTACAATAAGGCCCTATCAAGTTAATTTGTAGATTCTCATCCACCTGTAACAAAAAATCTGGGGTGGGTAGGAGGGTTTTATTTATATTTTTTACTTATTTTCACTAAAATTGATAGGAATTTAAAGAAAATTTCTGAATAATTGAGAATTTTTTTATAAAAATTGAGCTTAGAAAAAATGGGGCAGATGGGGATGAGAATTTATTAATTAATTTGATGTGGCCTAAACTGTTGTCATGTTCTTAAGCATTGCAAACATAAAATTTACAACAATATATTTTGTATGTTTGGTTTGTTTGTCAAATTCATCATCTCAAACATTTTGTATCATATCCCCTACTTTTCAGCAAGATACTTTAGTTTTCTAGACTTCAAAATAAAAAAGTTTTCTAGACTTCAAAATAAAAAAGTATCATATCTTCCCTAATATATACTTTAGTTTCTGTAGGAGACTATCACCTATTATGTTTTATCATGAAGTGTTAAATATTTAGAGTTACATTGCCCAAGCAGGTGATGGCACTAAATCATTGTTCTATATAATTTGAAGAATAAAAACTTAATAAATTGATTTGTATTATTGTTGACTAATTCTACAGTGACATGTTGACTTGTTTCTTGTAAGGCATGGTAAACAAGAAGCATACATTTAAGTACTGTAAACGTTCGCAGGGGGTAAATTTTGTGAAGTGTCATTCCCGAACCTTTCTCCTGGTTATAATATTCATGGATCTTCGAAATTTGATTGTAAAACGTTTGTTATAAAAAGTATTCACGTAGGGGTTATGTTCGCGTAAAATTGCCAAACGCAAAATAAGTGAAAATAACCCCCACGCGATTCCACGTTTACAGTAGTTATTAGATATACATACATGTAGGTTATGCACTTTTTCTTTAGTGAGGAGTTCCTAAGAAAAATAACTTTCTCATCTCAACCCCTCCAATATGATGCAAACACTGAAGCAAATTCTACAAACTTATCAAAAAATGCTCTATTTGTTCCCAAAACAAAAAGCAAAAATACAGTGATGGCCAACACAGAGCATTGTAAGAAATTCAATCCTGTGGAAAAAAACATATTTAGTTCGCCCGAAACTACCAAAGCAAATGGAACCGAATTTTACAGGAATAATGTATTGAATTTCCATATCAAAGATTGTTCAGACCATCATGCAGAGCTTTGCACAAGGGATATACTCTTATATATACCTTAAGATAGTGTAAGTTTTCAAGTGATTATTATAGGTTTCTGCATGAAGCATGGCTAGTTCAGATGAAAAGGGAAAAAAACTGGGGAATTCCCTTAATTCAGTTTCTGTTATATGAATGATAACTTTTTAGCTGGCTGGGACGATGTCTGGAGAGCTATTGTCATACTCCTGGTGTTGGCATCAGCAAAACTTAAACCTGGCTTATGGAATTGAGACCTGAAGAGCTAGATGTTGATATTTGGTATGTGACTTCCTTGTGATGAGAACTTTCTTCTGGTACCATACTTGTAGACATTCTGACCTTGACCTTTCCCTCAGGGCAATTTTTGAAATACTTTAACCTTGCCTCTAGAAGGTATGCTTTTAGTGGTAGGGTATTCATATTTGGCATGTAACTTCCTTATGATGAGAGCTTTTTTAGTGGTACTAACGACGGGGGCATAAAAATTAAAATTTCTGAAATTCGCCCCTTTTGGGTCCATTTATCTCGTAAGCCGTACATGCCACATGAAATCCGTTGGCATATTGCAGATTGGAAATTTTCTAAGGAGTACACTGAAAGAAACCCCATCAAAATCCGATAAATAATAAACATTCTACAGTCAATTATGTGAAAACACCAAATTTTGTCCTTTTTGGCCCCTTTTTTAGAAACGGGACCACAAAACCAAAAACCAATCCTAGCCTTCCTTTTGTGCCAAGGAACATTGTGTTAAAATTTCAGAAGGATTGATCAACTGCAACTTGAGCTATTGACCAAAAACAAAAGTGTCTACAGACGGCAACAACAACGACGACAGCAACATACCATTACACGACCACAAATTTTTTGCGGTCGTATAAAAGTAGGGAAAATTCAAAGAGCCTCAAATTGGATGAAACTTTACAAGTTTTGTCTAGCACCCATAGAAATTATTGTTTCTCAGAATTTTTCAAATGGCTTCTGTTACCATGGAAACTGGAAAAAGATCAGAAAATTCAAAGTGTCTCAAATTGTATGAAAGTTTTCAGAAAGTTGCCTATAGCACCCATAAAATTATTCTTGGGCTCAGAATTTCTCTTGTATTTTTTGTGGAAAATGGGTATGTATATCATTGTGTCCATACTTCTACTGTGTCAACACCTATATTGTGTCTACACTTGCAATATTGATTCAGGGTTCAGTGGGTATATAGTGATTGAGTAGTCCGTCTGTCACTGTGGTATATAGTGATTGGGGTGTCTGTCTGTCATTGTGGTATATAGTGACATGGGGTGTCTATCTGTCACTGTGGTGTATAGTGGTTAGGATGCCCGTCTGTCAAGCTGGTATAGAGATTGGGATGTCCGTTTATCACAGTGGTATATAGTGATTGATTGTCCATCTGTCACTATGGTATATAGTGATTGGGGTGTGGTATAAAGTGATCTGTCCATCTGTCAAGGTGGTGGCTTCTGTCTGTCACTGTGGTATATAGTGTTTGGGGTGTCCATCTGTCACTGTGGTGGTGTCCGTTTATCACAGTGGGATATAGTGATTAATTGTCCATCTGTCACTGTGGTATATAGTGATTGAGGTGTCTGTCTGTCACTATGGTATATAGTGACTGGGGTGTCTCTGTCACTGTGGTATGTAGTGATTGGGTTGTCCGTTTGTCACTATGGTATATAGTGACTGGGGTGTCTGTCTGTCACTGTGGTATATAGTGATTGGGTTGTCAGTCTGTCACTATGGTATAGAGTGATTTGTCCATCTGTCACGGTGGTATATAGTGATTGGGTGTACGTCTGTCACTGTATAATACCTTGACAGAAGGACACCCAAATCACTATATACCACAGTGAGACGAAAACCTCAATCACTATATACCACAGTGACAGACGGACATCTCAATCACTATATACCACAGTGACAGACAGCTTCCAGTCACTATATACCATAATGACAGATGGACACCTCAATAATTTTATACCACTATGACAGACAGACACCTCAATCACTATATACCTGTGGTCGGTCTGTCACAATGGTATATAGTGACTGGGGTGTCTGTCTGTCACTGTGGTATATAGTGATTGGGGTGTTCGTCTGTCACTATGGTATAAAGTGATCTGTCCATCTGTCACGGTGGTATATAGTGATTGAGGCTTCCGTCTGTCACTGTGGTATATAGTGTTTGGGGTGTCCATCTGTCACTGTGGTATATAGTAATTTGGATGTCTATCTGTCATGTTGGTATATAGTGATTGGGGTGTCCGTCTGTCACTGTGGTATATAGTAATTGGGGTGTCCGTCTGTCACTGTGGTATATAGTGATTGGGGTGTCCGTCTGTCACGGTGGTATATAGTGATGGAGGTGTCCGTTTATCACAGTTGTATATAGTGATTGGGGTGTCCATCTGTCACTGTGGTATATAGTGATTGAGGTGTCCGATTATCACCGTGTTATATAGTAATTTGGGTGTCTGTTTGTCAATGTGGTATATAGTGTCTGTCTGTCACTGTGGTTTATAGTGATTGAGGTGTCCGTCTGTCACTGTGGTATATAGTGATTGGGGTGTCCGTCTGTTACTGTGGTATAAAGTGATTGGGGTGTCCATCTGTCACTGTGGTATATAGTGATTGAGGTGTCTGTCTGTCATTGTGGTAAAAAATTATTGGGGTGTCCATCTGTCATTATGGTATATAGTGACTGGGATGTCTATCTGTCACTGTGGTATATAGTGATTGAAATATCCGTCTGTCACCGTGGTATATAGTGATTGGGGTTTTCGTCTCGCTGTGGTATATAGTGATTGGGGTGTCCTTCTGTCACTATGGTATATAGTGACTGGGGTGTCTGTCTGTCGCTGTGGTATATAGTGATTTGGGTGTCCGTCTGTCACTGTGGTATAAAGTGATTGGGGTGTCCGTCTGTTACTGTGGTATAAAGTGATTGGGGTGTCCATCTGTCACTGTGGTATATAGTGATTGAGGTGTCTGTCTGTCACTGTGGTATAAAATTATTGGGGTGTCCATCTGTCATTATTGTATATAGTGACTGGGATGTCTGTCTGTCACTGTGGTATATAGTGATTGAAATGTCCGTCTGTCACCGTGGTATATAGTGATTGGGGTTTTCGTCTCATTGTGGTATATAGTGATTGGGGTTTTCGTCTCGCTGTGGTATATAGTGATTGGGGTGTCCTTCTGTCACTATGGTATATAGTGACTGGGGTGTCTGTCTGTCGCTGTGGTATATAGTGATTGGGGTGCCCGTCTGTAACTGTGGTATATACTGATTGGGATGTCCGTCTCGCTGTGGTATGTAGTGATTGGGGCGTCCTTCTGTCAAGGTGGTATACAGTGATTGGGGTGCCCACCTCTCACTTTGGTATAAAGTGATTTGGAATGATTTCAGATTTGGTCTGGGATTTATGGTAAAGAGTAATTTGTAAGCCATTTTCAGGTTGAAGGGACTTGCACTTTCTGGTTGCAGATTCGTTGTTGTTTAACTATAACTAATAAAGTTCTAGGCTGAGAGCAGCATGATACAACCGCATGTCTACCACTGAAATTTGTAATTTTAAGTGAATTTGGACACAGTGAAGAGCTTGACACAAGCAGCTTGACCTTAAAATCCCTTATATAAACGGCAAGACCAAGGACGTATAATGAGTTATAAGTCCTTGGCAAGAAGTACGTCAAATCAGTCATCATACTACTTGAACCTTATTTTCTGGGGAATTCGAAGAAACAAACCTTAAAATCTTATAAAGAACTTAAGGTAGTAGACCTATGTTAAGGGAGATAACTCTTTTAATCAGTAAGGCGTTTGAAACAGGCAGTTTCATCGATGCCTTTTAAGCATTTATGTTAAAAAGAATAAAAATCATCTATGTTATTTGGAATCTTAGAATGTATTTATGAAAATGATCTAAGCAAACATACACATGATTTTTAAGAGTTGTGTCCCTTAACCTAGGTCTACTACCTTAAATTGGGCATATTTTAAAAAATTGTTTGTTGGCATTTTTGACCCCTTAAAGCTCGAAAAAGGTACAAAGATACATCAAATTAACTAACATTCCAAGAAGAATCCAAAGGAAAATGATCCCATTGACATCTGATGAAACCTAAAAATTTAACATATTTTGAAAAATTTTGGCCCCTTTGTCGCCTTTACTCAGAACACTGTCAGTATGAGCTACGAAATCATATGAAAAATTAAAAGTTCGGGTAATTTGCACATTTGCAATTTGGATCCCGTTTGGTCCCTTATAGCTTTGAAAGGAAAAGAGATATCAGAAATGTAGGTCAAAGTGACCCAAGTCTTTATCAGGATCCTCGTGACTATCAAAGATGCATACATTGACAGAATATTATTCCTCTAACTGCTCTATGTCAGACCTGGACTTTAACACAAACACTGAAGCATGAAATGTAGGTCAAGATGGCCTCATTCTTACCAGGAACCTTTTGATTATCAAAGACGCATGTAATGGCAAAATATTTTCCTCTACCTATTCTAATACCAAAGATATGGATTTAAGGGGACGACCATTTGATTTTCAGGGGAGAAGGAGGTGGGGGTGGGGGCTTGAGCGATTTTGTAAATAAGTAATTTAATCTTGGTCCCAGTGAAAATAAATAAAGATATGGACTTATAAGGCAAACTTTAATTTGAGTCACCCAAGCATAAAATGTAGGTCAAAGTGACCTTATTCTCATCGTGAACCTCGTGACTATCAAAGGTACATCAACTGATAAAACATTATTCCTCAACTATAGTACCTCAGATCTGGATTTTTAAATTTAACTGAATTTTTCGTCTATGAAATGTATATCGTACAGGAACCTTGTAATTATCAAAGACGCATTAACTAACAAATTATTATTCCTCTATCTGTGGATAAATTCCTTAAAATGCCGGTAAAACCAAGACCTCCATGGGCAAGTTATTCTTGTTTTGTATATGGTACCCGTGATGATGTTCTGAAAGCAATCCGACGGTTCAGAGGAATTATTAATATAGTTTAATATTCGACTTAATGAGAAAATAAAGGGCTACGCCGAGCGCAGCAGGATACGACCGCAGAATGTCGACCACGTGAAATTCAAAGTGAGTATGGACACACTAAAGAGATTGACACAACAAGTACATGGACACAATAAGGAGATTGGCCCAGTAATTAGCTGGTCACAAACTAGGGAAAATGAAAAATAGCCCTTATGACTCCTTATGGTTCCTCTTTGACCCCTTATAGCTTGGAAACGGTAAGAGCTACACCAAATCCATTGGGGTTATATCAAGAGGAATCCAAAGAAAAACTAGAGAATGTGTCTATAAGACACGGATGCTCCGCCGACAAATTTATCACAGTAGAAAACTAAGGTCAATCAGGCATAAAAATTTGTTCCCAGTCACTGCATCATTCATGAAGTACCATTACACACGACTGTTCAATAAACTTTTGTTGAATAATGGAAAGTAACAAAAATACCATAAATTCTTTTAAACATTAAATATTGGTCAGGTTATAAAATTATCCATGAATTATGTAGTATTCACCAACATCTAGCTGTTTCAATGGGCCTAATACAAAAATCTAACAAAGCCATTCAAGCATAAAATTCAGGTCAAAGTCAACAAATTGTCCAAAACTTGGGTAGTTCTCACAAAGATGAGTAATTTCATGAAACATCATAATGATATATTTGTGTAGTTGTTGAGAAAAGTATGTGAAGCAACAAAGTTTACCAAAAGTCACTCAAGCGTAAAATGAAGGTCAAAGACACTTAATTGGCCTTGATTCAGATAGTACTCATCAAGTTGATTTATTTTGATGCAACAAGACTGGGATAACATGTTAAGTTGATGAGAAACCATCTTAAATGCAAAATTTATCAAAAGTCACTCAAGTGTAAAATATAGGTCAAAGCCACCTAATTATCAATGATTTGGGTAGTATTCTTCAAGGCAATCAATTTGATGAAACATCATTCTGGTATAATGTGTAGTTGTTCAGAAATGGACTTAAACGCAAAATTTAACAAAAGTCACCCAAGCGTAAAATATAGGTCAAAACAATCTAACTGTCAATGTTTTGGGTAGTACTCATCAAGGCAATTAATTTGATGAAACCTCATATTGATATAACGCGTAGTTGTTGAGAAAGTCACTCAAGCGTAAAATGTAGGTCATGAATCTCTAATTGTTGGTGAATCTGGTAGTACTATTCAAGGTGCATGTCCTGATGTAATATTATCAAAATAGTACAAGAGGTTGCCAATATATGGACCTTTTTGTGTATTTATTTTTTAGCCATTCACCACACATAGGGGGAGGGTTTGGATCCAAGAAAACGAGTTTAACCCCACCACAATTTTTGCGCCTGTCCCAAGTCAGGAATATGTTGGTGATTGGATTGTCCGTGTCTTCTTATAAAATTTTAGTTTCTTGATATTTGGGTTATTGGATGTGGCTTGTTTCCATTGATTTATCCACTTTTTTACCCTTTTGGGGCCATTTAGGGCTTGCTATATGGTGTGAGGTTCCTCACTGTGTTGAAGACCGTACGGTGACCCCTAGATGCTTTGTTTTGGGTCGTTTTAACCTGTATATGGGATGTTGTCTCCTGGACATTTACCCCATTTCCTTTCTTTTTAATACTAAATGCAAAACTTAACATCGGGACGGACGGACGGGCAAGGGTAAATCTATATGGCCCTTACGCTTCGTGGCGGGGCATAAAAATCCCATCAAAATCTGATGAAAAATAAAAATTTTAGGTAATCTGCAAATCTGCAGTTTTGGCTCCTTTGACCCCTTATAGCTTGGAAACGGTAAGAGCTAAGCCAAATCCGTTGACATACTACCGAAAGCTTATATCAAGAAGAATCACATTGAAATCCGATGAAAAATTAAAATTTTAGGTAATCTGCAAATTAGCAATTTTGGCCCCGTTTGGCCCCTCATAGCTAGGTAAGGAAACAAGTTACCAAAAATCTAATAGTAGAGAGCTGTGTTAATTTTTCATAAGGAATCCATTGAAAAACTGCATCAAAATCGGACAAAAAATTTTTAAAAAAAATTTTTTTTGTTGGATTCGCCCTTCTGAGGCCCACTTATCTCGGGAACAGTACCTGCTACGTGAGATCTGTTGACAGATGATTGATTGAAAATTTCCTAATGAGCACAGTGAAAGAAACCCCATCAAAATCCGATTAATAATAAAGATTCTACAGACAAATATGTGAAAACACCCAATTTCACCCCTTTTTGGCCCCCTTTTCTAGAACGGGCGGGACCAAAAACTGAAAATTAAGACCTCAATTTACGCGTGTGCCAAGACACATCATAATAAAATTTGATAATGATCTGTCAACCAGAACCGAAATTATGCTGTCCACAGACGCGGACGACGCCGACGCCATACCAGTATACGACCGCAAAATTTCTGCAGTCGTATAAAAACAAGATGTGTTTGTGAAACACTATGCCCCCGGTAGCAATCATGTCTACAATACAACACTATGCTAATAAACTGCTGCGCCAAGAGCGCATGATACGCACGTTCCCACTTTAAAGCAAACTGATTAAATGATTCTTGAAATTAAAAACTCCATACGAACAAACATGACAAGGGACTTCTGATATGTATCAATTATTTCATCTGATGTTAAACAGTCAAAAATGTATATTGGTTTAGGGGTAGTAAAGATTAAAATCAGTGTGTAGACAGAAATTGCAATTTCATACTTTTTTGAAATAATCAAAGTCCTATAACTCTGAAACGAAAAACCCTTCCACAAAACAAAACGATGGGGAGCTTTCTTCCGTCATATCCTACAATCTTGCAAAGTTTCAAGAAAATTGAATAAAGCGTTCTCTAGCTAGAATATGACATGTGGACGGAAATGGTATTTCATGCTTTTTTTAAATAATCAAAAGTCCCAAACTCTGTAACGAAAAATCCATTGACAAAATAAAATGATAGGGAGCTTTCTCTCATCATATCCAACAAACCTGCAAAGTTTCAAGAAAAATGACCAAAGCGTTCTCTAGTTAGAGTACAACATGTGGACGAAAATTGCAATTTTAAGCTTTTTTGAAATAATCAAAGTCCCATAACTCTGGAACGAAAAATCCAACGACAAAATAAAGCGATAGGGAGCTTTCTTCCGTTATACCCAACAATCCTGCAAAGTTCCAAGAAAAATGTTCAAAGCGTTCTCTAGTTAGAGTACGACATGTGGACGAAAATTGCAATTTCAAGCTTTTTTGAAGTAATCAAAGTCCCATAACTCTGGAACGAAAAATCCAACGACAAAACAAAACGATAGGGAGCTTTCTTCCGTCATACCCAACAGTCCTGCAAAGTTTCAAGAAAAATGTTCAAAGCGTTCTCTAGTTAGAGTACGACATGTGGACGGACGGACACCGGTATACCATAATACGTCCCGTCAAAGACGGGCGTATAAAAATTGCAATTTACACTAGAAATTAAGGTTAAGTAGACATTTATAATGAGCTCCATGAGATCTTTTCATATATAGAATATCAAGCCTGTTGCAATTGTAATTAACGAGCTGAAAACAAAATCTAGATTTCGACCTTGTGACCTCTGACCTTGACCTTTCACCTGACCTTAATGAAATTTGCATAGGGGTGTTCAGCTTTATATGGTCAATGTACAGGCAAAATATGAAGGTTCTATCACATCTGGTTAAAAAGATATAGGCAATGTTAAAGTTTTTTTAAAAAGTTTTCGAATTTGCACTCATTGACCTTGATCTTTGACCTGACCCAGCATTTTTGGGGTGGATTTGTACTAAGCTCTATTAGATCGATTCACCTAAAGAATATGAGCCTCTTGCAATTGTAATTTAAGAGCTATAGTAAAATCTAGATTTTGACCTTTTGATTTCTATGACCTTGACCTCTGACTTAACCTTAGTGAAATTGCACAGTGTTGTTCAGCTTCATTTGACCAATATACAGTCCGAATGTGAAGGTCCTATTACATCCGGTTGAAACAAGACCAATTACATGTCTGGACCTGCGTCACCGTCACTCATGTTCAACTGAGAAAGTGTTATGAAATATTCTACAGCACTTCAGCAAAGGTGAAAACCATACCTGAGTTTAGATAAACATATTTTGAATCTTTATGCGAAAATATGTGAAAGCAATGCAAAAATTCAAGAATAGCTGCCCATGATCAGCGCGTTCAAAACTCTGCAATGTCTCTGGACAAAAACTGAGTACCATGATGAATATGATGAAATAAAGTACAAAGTTCAATAATGGATAAATTTGACATTTTTTAGTCAAAAATGGCCTAAAAGGGAGGTTCACATCATCAATGTGTTCAAACAACAGTGAAAACTTTCATCATCAATGTGTTCAAACAACAGTGAAAACTTTCAGAGGTATTTAGTCAGAGATGTGAATGTTTCAGATTACACAATCAAGGCACTATAATGTTAAAATATGCTGAAAAAATGTCTAAGTTCAAGAATGCATAAATCCTGCATTTTTTATTCAAATCTGCCCAAAAGGGAAGGTGCACATCTTCAATGTGTTCAGAACAACTTTCNACGTTCTACCAGATTATTCAGTAATTTTACTGTATTATTTACAATTTTATTAAGAGATTTTTAACCTGTTTAAAAGTTTCCCGCCCTGCAACATCTATTTTTATCCATTTCAAGCTGGACCGCCAGCTAAAGTGTTCATGACGAACACTAAAAAATGACTAAGTTCAACAATGGATAAATTTCACATTTTTATTCGAAAATCACCAAAAGGGAAGGTGCGCATCTTCAATGTGTCCAGAACAACTGTGCAAAGTTTCAGAAGTATCGGGTTAAAGGTGTCTGAGTTTCAGAATACACAAACTTGGTACCCACAAAACGTGGAGGACGAACGGACGGACGGACAGAGTCGAGCGGCTCCTAGACCTGCGGTCACCGTTGGTGACGCATGTAAAAATAAAGGCAATGTAAAAGTTCAAATTTGCCCTCAGTGACTTTGACCTCTGATCTGACCCTGATTTTTTGGTGGATTTGTACTAAGCTCTATTAGATTTATTCACATATAGAATATCAAACCTCTAGCAATTGTAATTAACGAGCTATAGCAAAACCTAGATTTTGACCTTTTGACCCCTGCGACACCTGGTTCAAAAGTTATAAGCCAGGTTAAAGTAACAGACAAACAGACAGGACAAAAACAATCTTAAGATCCAGGGGCATAACAAAATTTCTCTGAAATAACTTGGCGAATTGGAACTACACTTGGTGCTTGGATGGTCGGCTTTGTACATGAGAGTCAGCCAAAAAAAGTGCTACCAGGGAAAATTGCAACATTGGACAAAGGATTTGTATTGATAAGACAATATGGAAAACACAATCACTTATCTTTTCTTAAACTGCAATATCAGTTGGAACCATCCATAGTCCTTTGGTGGTAACCCTCGAGAATATGTCCAGCATGTCAATATCTTGTTTAAGGCCTAACCTTAAACTGTGTCTCCGGCTGGCGACTATATCTTTAGGTGTAGACCTGAAGGACACTTTTCTAGGGACAATAGTAGCTCAAGTTCAGTTATGATTCGCAAAGTAACATCAGAGAAGATGATCTTTGAAAGTGTTCTCACGCGATAAACTGGTTTTTCGATTGCAGCCTTCCTTTCACAGTCGAGTCGGTAGACCATTAATTAATAATTTATAGCTTAGGTCCAAATGTCTCAGATTACATTTATTATATTTTCTTGATAGTGATCATACGGTCCCATACGTGATGGATTGTTTTTTCTGGTGTTGCAACCTTGCAATGGTTATATTACAATATCTATTTTTTCCAGCTTGAAGGCTATACTGACGTCACTGATTGTGGAACATCTGTTATTACCATCATATACCAGTGTTACCACACATCCTTGAAAACCCTTTGAATTTCAAGGACCTGGAAAAGACCTTGAATTTTAAATATTCTGAAATATCCTTGAAAAACCCTGGAATTTGTGGAAATTAATATCAATAGGAGATATATAAACACATTCTGGAAAAGAATTACCGCGACATAGAATTTTGTCGACTTATTTGATCCTAGAAAAGTACAAGAATATCCTTGAAAAGTCATGGAAAAGTCCTTGAATTTGAGACATCAAAATTGTGGCAATCCTGATATACACACTATTCATAACCAGTAATATTTTAATCAGAAAAGGCATAATTTTGTCAAAAATCTTAGACATCTTAAAACTACCATTCAAATTTCAATTTTAAGTCTTGCATTCCCCTTTACACTTTTACCAGATACGTGACTTTAAAAAAAAAACATTTATATAAAACACACGATCTAAATCACAAACTTCAGAAATAATTACATAACCTTTCAAGACAACACGAATGACAAATAATAAACATCTAAACTGATGCCCACAAATTGACAAACTGTGTTATAAATGAGTCAAGTGAAATCAGAGCAAAAATGAGAATAAATGGGTGATATCACAGATAAATATCAATTGAGTTTGTAGTCACTTGGCATGGTAAGCTGTTCTATTCTGGTGATTTCTTCACACTTTTATCTATACAGTTTCTGAATGCAGCGACTTCTTGTTGACACTTTCTCCAGTCTTTGTGCTCTGCCATGCATTCCTGAAAGCAAGAAATATATAATTAATCTACAAGCAAAATGCAATAGAAAGTTGCATATAGATGCTCTTTTACAGAAACTAAAAACTAGAGGCTCAGAGACAGGGCCTGTAAAATGCTTCTATGCCATGCATGACCAAAAATGATGCTTGTTACCACGCTGGCGGCCATGCTTTTTATCGGATCGGAACGAAATGAGAAATCTTTGTAAAGGACCTTCCATACATCATTTGGTTGAATTTGCTTCTTTGGTTTCAGATGAAAATGTAAAAGTTTATTGGACGTTATTGCCTTCACTTGATGTCGTTAAACTTGGGGTCAGGTGAGCTATTGTCATCACTTGATGTCCGTCGCCTGTCGTCCGTTAAACTTTTACATTTTCATCTTCCCATCTCAAACCACAGAAGCAAATTCAACCACACTTTATTATACAGGAATGGTGTATGGAAGGTCTTTTAAAAAGATTGCTCAGTTCGTTCCGATCCGATAAAAAACATGGCCGCCAGCGCGGAACTTAGGTTTAACATTGGACCCCATGGTAACTAGAGATTGTGTCTATAAGACATAACATTGGACCCCATGGGAACTAGAGATTGCGTCTATAAGACACAGATGCCCCGCCGTCAAATTTATCGCAACAGAGAACTTAAGAAATTTATTTGATTAAACACCTAGTTGTCAATAAATGGACCTATTGCAAAAATCTAACAAAGTCGTTCAAGTGTAAAATGAAGGTCAAAGTCAAAGAATTGTCTAAGAATTGGGTAGTTCACAAAGATGAGTCACTTCATGAAACATCATAGTAATATGTTGTGTAGTTGTTTAGAAATGAACTTTGAAACGCAAAATTTACCAAAAGTTACTCAAGCATAAAATGTAGGTCAAGACTCTTAATTGCCCTAGATTTGGATAGCATTTATCAAGGTGATTTATTTGATGCAACACCATTGTGATAGCATGTTTAGTTGTTGAGAAATAGACCTAAACGCAATTTTTTAAAAAAAGTCAATCAAGCGTAAAATATAGGTCAAAGCCACTTAATTCTTGATGATTTGGGTAGTACTCATGAAAGTGATTTATTTGATGAAACATTATTGTGGTATGATGTGTAGTTGATGAGAAATGGACCTAAACGCAAAATTTAACAAAAGTCACTCAAGCGTAAAATATAGGTCAAAGCCACTTAATTCTTGATGATTTGGGTAGTACTGATCAAGGTGATTAATTTGATGAGACATCCTTGTGATATGATGGGTAGTTGATGAGAAATGGACCTGAACGCAAAATTTAACAAAAGTCACTCAAGCGTAAAATATAGGTCAAAGCCACTTAATTCTCGATGACGTTGGTAGTACTCATCAAGGTGATTAATTTGATGCGACATTATTATGGTATGATGTGTAGTTGAGGAGAAATGGACCTAAACGCAAAATTTAACAAAAGTCATTCAACCGAAAAATGTAGGTGATAGATCTCTAATTGTTCATGAATCTGGTATTACTAATCAAGGTGCATGTACTGATGTAATATTATTAAAATATTACAAGAGGTTACCGAAATATGGACCTAAACGCAAAACTTACCATCGGGACATACGGACATACGGACGGAGGGATGAACGAACGGACGGACAAGGGTAAATCTATATACCCCTTCCACTACGTGACGGAGCATAAAAATCACATTCTCTTCCGCCAAACTTAAAAAGCTTTTCTTGCAAATAGGCAACTGTGATACTGAAGCAGCTGTTAAGGAGGTTCGCTACTCAGTTTGATTCAAATCAATGTATTTTTTTATTAGAAAACTGAAAAAGAAGTAGTTTCAGTGGGAAAAAAATATCCTTTTTATCTCGAAGCCATGAAATGGCTGGAGAGATGTTAAAATGACAAGAAAAAATCACGTGAGGCTTCAAGCCTATTAACAGCTCTAAAAGATGATCTTCGTGCTTCCGATGAAATATAGTGCGCAAGTTTCTTTCAAAATCATATACATTGTGTTTTTAAATTATATTTCTTCATTTTCTTGAGTTGAATACAGTGTTGTTATATTAAATTGAAAACAATATGTTTATCAAATTACTTGTTTTTTTTATATTGCGTCTCTCAGATCAACGTACCGTCGTGCAGTAATTTGTCTAAGATGAACATGATGAAAATAACATTTGTTTACCTGTGACAGTGTATTGCATATATTTAAAGCAATGAAATCGACATACGAAATCACACAATCCGATTATTTTCACGTATTACGGACTAACTTAATACATGCAGACGTATGCAGCAGTTCTTTGGATGACTACGAAATTTTGCCACATGTAGATTTTCAGGGCTTCGAGATTCAGCTCCATCGGAGCTTTGATTTAAGAAGTAAGTGAATAAAACTGTGGAGGGAAACTAAAATACTCTAATTTTTTAATAATTTAAACATTAGCTAGGTATGTGAGAAAATATTTTCCAGAATGCTTAAACGATATATAAAACTGATAAAACCAGAGAGGGGTTCGAAAATATACATAACTGCTAAAACATTGAGGAGCGAACCTCCTTTGTTTAGTTCCTGCAGATGCCGGGCCATTTAGACATCTCGTAAAGTATTAAGTGTAGATGACATCAAGACATTTTGAAAACCAATAACTGCAAAGTGTATATTCAAGAGAACAAATATCCACAAGATCCCAAATAATTTGAAATGTGACAAGGGCACAGCTTTGCAAGCGTACTTCTTGGTTTATATTTTTGGTAAATTTAGATATTTTAGATTTCCACATATCTTTTTCTTTTCCGGACCAGTACCATAGTTACTTGAATACTGGAATCGACTACCAATGGTGATAAATATAAACTACACGTAAATACTATTTACATGTAGTTTATATTTATCACCACTGGTAGTCGATTCCAGTATTCAAGTAACTAAATACTAAATACTGAAGGGCTGTATATCTAGTTTCAATATCTTGTGAATCTTAAGTGCAGATTTAACCAAAATATTTGAAAGACCATTCACATTAAGTTGTATAAAGCAGTTAGAAAAACTAAACAAATAACCATCTAAGAAGAGACGAAATCTGCAAAGGACAAATTTCATGGACTGCAACAGCAATGTGTACCTTATACTTAAGACTATAAAATTTATAGGTCGTTCTGTTTTATTAAGACATGATATTAATATCTAACCATTCCATGCAATGAAGTGCAAATGGAAGGTACTCATAATTTTTGATAACTTGTACAAGATACATGTAGTTATATGTCTCTGACCAGTACATGTTGTAACTTGTACAAAATCACACTTTGTATGGCTACAACATATATTAATTCCTACCATTTCGGCAATATACAACATATACAATATATAAATTTCAACCATTTCAGCATTTAGTTTGACTTTTTATTGATTTACCCCTTCTCGATTAAAGTCCTATGATGATATAGTAAATTTAAAAAATCTTTCGAAGCTCTGGTATTTATGGAATAGAAAAGACACACAAAGGCTTAATAAATTTCCTGACTTAGGACAGTCTATTTCTGTCATCGAGAAAAATTAAAGTCGCGAGTTGTGATAATTTTGGGTATTTTGTCGACATAACAAACAAATAGGACGTTCCTTACAACTAACAGTATAGAGGCTGCATACCAAATTTGAAATGAATCCCTCTTATAGAAGCTGCAAAAAAGTCGCAGAAATAATTTTCGGACGAACTATATATTCACTATATATTGGGTGGAGGGGAGGTTCTGACAAACGGGGGTGCTTTTCAGATTTTTGTCTACAATGGGGTATGTCATTTGAACTTTTTCCCTGGACTGAAGCCGGGGTCTAGTAGTCTCTAATTGGGTTATAATTAACTAAAGCCCCATTTACATGCACAAGATTTACACCAGTATGTAAATTTACACGTGTGTAAAACTACACCAGTATGAAAAGTATTTTTACTATGCATTCACATGCATTTAATCTGAGGTGTGTATTTTAATTTCAAAAGCTTCTTACAAGAAGTGAAAAGGGCCGAAAAACATGTAAAAAATAAAAGTTTTCATTAGATCTTGGAAATTTATTGAATGATAGAAAAACATTAAGTTGTATAGTATCTTTTTTTTATTTTTTCAATCAGAGTCCAACTTCCCCTTTAATAAGCCAAAAAATGGAAGAATGTGTCCATGGGACACAGATGCCCCCGCCTCCTTGCAAGCGAAACCCATAAATTATTAAAGGCATAACTATATACAATATATATTTATCAAATAGTATTAGAAAGGATCTTTCTCCTGTGATAAATAGGCACTGGAACTGGTTTGGTTTTGATATAATGTGTAGTTCCAACAAATAATCTGAGAAACAGTCTTATATGTAATACTAATCTATTTTTAGCAACTGTGACCTTGACCTTG
>MJUU01017051.1:768-17378 GCA_002080025.1 Modiolus philippinarum | reverse complement strand
ATGTAGTATACTCAAGTTATCATCCGGAAACCAAAATTTTATTGAAATTTTAGTCTATTTTTAGCAACTGTGACCTTGACCTTGGGGGTACCAACCTGGAAATCGATAGGGTTCTGTCTTGGGTGATAAGTAAGCATGTGACCAAGTTTGATTTTGATCCGATGCAGGATACTCAAGTTATCATCCGGAAACCAAAAAGATGGACGTACGGACGGACGTACAGATCAGGGTAAACCTTAATGCCCCCGACCGCCTAGCAGCGGGGGCATAAAAACACAAAATCAGACAAAATTGTCAGAGAAGTCCGAATTTTATAGAAATAATACTTCAGTGTTTGTGCATCAATTTCATGATTCAAAGCAAGTTGCAAGACCCTTTTCTTCCATTTCATAGACAGAAACAGCATTTTTACACAGTGTGCATTTTTTAATTTGCATTTACATGTTTAAAATGCATACCGTGTAAATTTGCACATATGCAAATTTACATTTACACTTGCCCCCTGACCTCATGCTAATTTACACCCTGTGGTAAGTTTACACATGTATGCAATTGCATTCACATGCAGTAATTGCACACCAGTGCAAATTTGCATACTACATGTATGTAAAAATGCACATGTGTGTAAAATTGTGCATGTAAATGGGGCTTAAGAACATTTTATGATGGGGTTTGAATTGGGTCATGACAGGTCAGTATCTCCATTGGAATACATCAGTGATCTCTCCTTTCACAGCTTATCTGGTGGTTAATATGAATCTCTGTATGTAGTCTTTTGCATTCATGTTAATTAACGGATAATACTGGATTTTAATATCATTTTGGAAAATTTTCATTAACCGTTCTTGGTTTGTTTGTTTGTTTTTTTGCTTTTTTGCTAAAGTAGTGAAATTTTTGACATTCAAAAGGATGCTATGGAGGCTTATTTCTGCCATCGAGATGTTGAGCTGTCTAGATAATTATTGAAACAATTTTATTTCCTATAGTCGACATCACAATATCTCAAATTTTCATCCTGAGGTCGAGATGTTGCTTGTAGCTGCCACTGTGAAGTTGCGTTGTCCAGATAATCATATTAACTTTTCAGGTTTAAAAGATAATTATGTAGAAATGTTGTGACAATAGAGACTGGAATCGACTTGTCCAGGTAATTAGACAGAGAAAGGACGTTAGTGTAGCTGTCGTAAACTGAGAACAACAAAATAAAAAATATGAAATAAAATTAAAACCTAAAAATATATATATACAAGAATATATTTTTAGCTCACCTGGCCTAGAAGAACAGGTGGGCTATTGCCATCACTTGGCGTCTGTCCGTCTTAAACTTTTTCAAAAAATATCGTCTCCTTTGAAACCACTTAGCCAATTTTAACCAAGCTTGGTCTGAATCATTAAAAGGATATCTAGATTTGTCCGAGGACCAACGATGACCAAACAAAATGGCTACCGTTACTTGAAATAGCTCACAGGGGTAAATTGCTGTTTTTGCCAAATAACTGAAAAACAATTACAGATATCAAAAATCTGACATGAGAGTAAAAGTGATTAGCATGACAAGATCTACCTGCCATGCAATTTTGAAGAAAATCCAAAAACCCGTCTTGGAGTTATTGCCCTTTTCCGCAAAAAATTCAAAATTATAATATTCTTTATTTTCTATAAAAAATATAACAGATAAAGGTCAACTTTGAACTGCAAAAATGTTCAGCATATCAAGATCTATCCGCGTAGATCTTAATACCGATAATTGCCCTTCATGTATTTTTTCGTAAGTTTATACCTTTTGCCTTATATTTCAAAAACATTTTTAAATAGAAATTTAAATTTAATTGAAAATGTTCAGTATGTCAAGAACTACAATTTATCTTCATGATGGAAGTTGCCGACCTCACCCAATATGGCTGCCAGTGGGGAACTTAGTTTAACATTGGACCCTATGGGACCATACGGGAAAACTTCTCCTAACCAATCATAATAATCATACGTAACATACTTTTCAACTGTCCTTAGTTTGTCCCCTTTGTAAAACGTGTGCTGCAAGTCCAAATCAGATCCAAGATGGCCACCAGTGGAGAACATAGTTTAAAATTGGACCCTATGGTTTATGTTTAGAAAACATGTTCATAGATCTACTCCTCTGCGACTACTTTGCCAATTGCAGTGAATAGGAACAATACTTGGTCACAACTGTCCTTAGTTGGTCCCCCTTTGAAAAATGTGTCTGGCAAGTCCCAATTAGATCCAAAATGGCCACCAGCAGGAATCACACTTTACTATTGAACCGTATTGGAAAACACATTCAAAGTTCTTCTTCTCTGAAACTGTTCAGTTAATTGGATTCAAACTTAGTCTAAAAGTCCTTGGATGGTCTTTTAAAGATATATCTGACAATTCTGCAATTCAAGATGGCTGTCAGCTGGGAACTTAGTTTAGCATTGGACCCTATGGAAAAACACATTCAAAGATCGTCTCCTCTGAAACTACTTGGCTAACTGGAACAAAACGTGGTCATAATTGTCCCTCATTATCTTTCATTGAAAAATGTGTCTTGCAAGTCTGTTTCATATCCAAAATGGATGCCAGCGGGAATCTAGTTGAAAATTGAACTTTATGGGAAGGCACATTCAAAGATATTCTCCTCAGAAACTACTTTTCCTATTGGAACCAAATTTGGTCCCAATGGTCCTTTGACGGTCCACTTTAAAAAATGTGTTCAGTAATTTCATATTGCCCCCAACTTCAAACATAGTTTAAAATAGGACCCATGGGAAATGAATACAAAGATTATCTCCTCAGACACAGAGGGCCATATTACATGTAGGTTATTTGTACTGTCTGTCCTATCTAAAGTAACTTTGCATCAGG
This sequence comes from Modiolus philippinarum, assembly GCA_002080025.1. Lineage (NCBI taxonomy): Eukaryota > Metazoa > Mollusca > Bivalvia > Mytilida > Modiolidae > Modiolus > Modiolus philippinarum. The sequence continues at coordinate 14,513 of MJUU01017051.1, read as the reverse complement.
TGTGCAGGCTCTTGAGAGCCTCTAGATATTATATGACATTAAACTGTCATTAAACTGTCATGAACTTTATACAATTATGGTCTTTTGTAGAGGTCGATATGAGTTTTAATAGACCTAAAAATTAATATTGACCGACGCCGATGGCGGAGGTTAATATTAAGATTTTTAGGTCTATTAAAACTCATATCGACCGATACAAAAGACCATAATTGTTTTATTACATAATAATAACATGTATCATCTTACTTGGTAATTGTAAGGGTTTTCAACGATTTTTTTTTCAGGATAACATAACTTGTAAAATTGTCATACATTAGTCAGGGGTGTAACCTATTCAAGTTATCAAATGAAGTACTTTTGTGTAACTGAATTGAGTGATCATGTATTTTCAGCAATAACTTATTTAAGTTATCAAGTGTTGATTTCTTGAAAATGTCCAACTTAGATTACAAATTTCTTTATGATAAAGATTTTTCTCAAACAAACAATAGTTTTTCCCATATGGTTTAGAATCTTTACTGTGTAATTACCCAACAATTATAAATGCGCAAAGAGAGGAAATACATGCGCCAACCCCATAAAGATTGGACCCTTGGGAAATTAAATCTCAATTATCTTTGAAATGGTTCATCAAAATCAATTAGACAGGCCATCATTAGATTGAGGTCAATTTGAACTACTTAATACATGTGTAATAATAAACTTAACTGTGACCAATATTAATAAGTAAGAATTCCTACAAAACTGAATATAATGTAAAAAAGACTTCAATAACTGAATGAAGTTATCAGCAGAGTAATGTCCCTTGATTGACAAAACAGTAACTCATATAGGTTACTGCTTCATAACTGGTATAAGTTATTTAAAGAAAGTCAGTATTTCATAGTAACTCATTTAAGTGATTTTGGTGATAACTTATTTAAGTTGCACCCCTGACTGTACATAGTTGTACATTGGTATTTACTTTTCGGTGTGCTTTCCGATCTCTTCATACAAAGATTCATGCAGCAAGAAGTTTTCAGTACATTATTTTAGGTTCATGACATTTTTATTTGATTTTTATATACATGTATGTACAAAAACAACATGTTATATGTACTGTACATGAAACATGTAAAGAAAATCAACCAATTCTGCAACATGTACAAGTCTCTCCCCAAAGTTTAGATTTTTTCATGTAATAAATAAATCATGAGAATAATAGAAATTTGCATCCTTTTAGTGAAACCAACCTTGCGTTACTCAGTCTGAAATTCCTGTGATAAGACAAGAAGAAATTTGCAGAACTACTAAAATGCATACCCCGACTGTGAATCGCATGTTTTTAGTTTCGATCACCTTCCGGGTATTCGTAAATAGCAGTCTACTTGTTGCAAAAATGCTTCTGATGTGAATAGAGAACAACAAACTTCTCCTCCATGAATTTGGCGGCTACAATCCTTGTATACAAGGATTGTCCACAATCCTTATACAAAAGGATTGTACAATCCTTGTATACAAGGATTGTAGTCGCCAACCGAAAATCATGTAATGTATGTTTAGAAGAAATTATTTATATTAAAATGAATAAAATAAATAAAATTAGTATTATTTTTGCCTTTTTTGTCATTTTTACAATTTTTGAAGTAAAATAATTTAAATTTGAGACATGGACAACAAGAATTAATTAAGGCTGGGCTTGGGTTGTGTTTACACAGCAGTATCAAACAAATTACTTGGAAAATAATGAAAGGATTACCAATGTAGTTTTATATCAAGTAGGGATATTGAATAAATTATCAAAATGATATAATGATTATTTATGTGAAAAGGGATGGACAGATTAGAGGGGATAGCAGTTTTTTTTTCAGCAATAAAAGTTTGGATGGAGTGTGTATAAGTTTGGTTGTACAGATGTCTCTTATATACTGGTAAATTTGGATAGTAGTTTTCTCTGAGATGCCTGTAGTCTCAGCAGCTTTCCTCACCATTGTGTCTTGGCACCATAAGTACAAAAAATACAACCATTTGTATGTGTATGTGTTTTATGTAATGTTACTTTACATTTTATCATATTTATCATTCATCCTTGTGTATCAGTAGTGCTGTAATTGAATATGTATTATTAATATAAAATAAAATTAAATTAAATAAATTAATTCTTGTTTCTGAATTTTGTAGCTGAATTTTGTGCATACTCTACTAGTGAGCATGTTTATTTAAATATGTAAATAACGATTGTAATCCATAATCCTTTACAACAACATTGTCTGCCTTAAACACACAAGCTGTCATAATTAGACAAATCTTCAAATGAAGCCATATCATGCAAAACAATGACAAAAACCACAAATAAAAACCTCAAAATGTATATTTCTTATATAAATAACAAAAACTTTTGCATATTTAGTCAATTTAATAAATTATACTTTTTCCAAAAATTTTGGAAAAAAGGTACAATCCTTTTGTATAAGGATTGTGGACAATCCTTGTATATAAGGATTGTAGCCGCCTAATTCATTTGATCCGCCCAACGCCATTTTTGGTTTCCCGAACATACTTATAATACGGTAATTCTGATTGGCCGAAAGTTGCGTGACCGCATGTAATTCTGTTTTTCATTGGCTATTTAAAACGGCGAGTCAATATCATTTTTACGCAGACCTGAGAAATGAAAGTGAAAGTAAAAGCGAGTCAATTCGATTTTTAATTGAATATCATGTGACAGGTTTTCATCCAATAAAATAAAACTATTATAATCATTATGTAATAAATATTATTATTTTTATGTTCTTTTTCATAATAATCTTTTCAAATCTGAAAAAGTTAACATAATTATCTGGACAACGCAACTTCACGATGACAACTACGAGCATTATCTCAACCTTAGGATGAAAATTTGAGATATGCGATGTCGACTTGTCAAGAAAAATATGTCGACTTATCGAGATATTTTTCGTGACAAATCAACATAAAAATCGTGTTAAGTCGACTTTCCAAGAAAACTAAGTCGACTTTTCGAAATAATTATGTCGACATGTTTTGATAATTATCTCAACAGCTCAACATCTCGATGGTAGAAATAAGCCTCCACAGGATGCCTAACATTGCTAATATTGGCATTTTGGTCAACAATGTGGTTGCAATTTACGTTAGAAGTCTACAATGGGGTTGTAAATTCAGGTAAAAGTATGAAGGGTCGGGGTTCAGGACCAGTATCTGAAAACCCCGCCAAAGTTTTTTCCGAGTCCCCCGGGGGTATAATAGCTTTAGCTCAATAAAACAAATATTTAGTGAGATGAAGCTTTTTGGTATCTAGTAAAACAAAGACACGTGTTAGATTATCGTGAGAAATATTATTATTATTATTATCATATGATTATTATCATTTCGTAACAGCAGAGACATATAATTAAATTATATAATAATTTAATTATATGTCTCTGGTAACAGGTAGTTGTGCTCGTAGGGCTTTTATTCGACTAATTTTTCAGTGATTCATTTTCTGCACTTACCTTAAGGAATTATAGACTCATATTTATATATATGTTATACTATTATGATCTATTATGTTTCGGCTTTACATAGAAACATTCAAACACACGTAAATATTAAAGTCTCTGCAACTGTTTCCTTTTCGGTATTTAGTAAAACCAAAACACAAGTTAGAATATCGTGAGAAAAGGGTAATGTCTAAGACTTACTTGAACAGCATAATGTAATTCTTTACACCCTGTTTTGTCTAACATCTTATCTAAAGGGTCCTCTTCATCATCATCTGTTGGTTGGGGTCGTGATCTATCGTGACCCATGGGCGCTGACATTTTGAATAACACAAATTAAATATCCCGATCCCGGTAATTATACAACTTGCTCATTTCACGTTCATGTGTATTCTATTATATATCGTTTTTTTTCGAGCTTAAAATTTTGTTAACGTCAAATCATAAACTCTAATAAATCAACTTGTACATTATTAGAGACATCTCTGACATAATCAACACAGAACTAACATAAATAAAAACAACTTAACATCACTGTATACGCTGCCGGATAATTTACCATGTTCCTCCATTACTCAAGGATGAATGCACCAGAAAAATCAGAGGATAAGAAGTCAAGAATAATATTACAACAGTGTCTGTCTGCAAGACTACAAGTTCAGCCAAAAACAGAAACAGAGGATGCACGGTTTGTTGAGGCATGTAAAATATTCACTGACAGTATTTTTGCTGAATAGGTTTGATCAGACAACAGCATTTTGCACTTTTACCACAATATTAATGTAGTTTAGGTGATGGGCAAAAGTTTTATTTCAAAGAGATGTACTTTTATGCCAAAGGCGATGTTCCGAAGACACAGTACTGTCATTTGGAGATTTAATTATATTTGATTGGCTGCAGTCAAATGTAAAATCAGTTAAGGGGCAGTGACTAATCACTCGTTCTACAATGTATACGCAGTCTTTAGTTCAACAATGATTCTTACTTTGCGGTCGGTATTCAAGAAGTCGGATTGGGGGTTTAAAAGTACATCTCTATGAAATGAAACTTTTGCAATTCGCTTGACTGTTACAATATGAAAATCTGTGGCAGCAAAATGAAGTTTGGACCTTTATCTATTCTGAACTTAAATATAGTCGCACACTTTAAGAAGGGGGGAATTACAGATCGGTAAGCTTAACAAGCATTGAATGTACTCTATTGGTAGATTGAACTAGTACGTGAAGTAGTTCTAACTATATGCATGCAGCAACGGCAGTAGATTACCGAAGGAACATGGAAAGCTATGACCACAAAAATCGAAGTCCAAAGACATGGCAAAAACGACAACAGAGAAAAACAAAGACAAAACAAGGACGTGAAAGCTGCTTTTGTTTTGAGCAAAAACATTTCGGACTTTTATAAAGAGATGTTCATACAACAATTAAAAGTAAAAGCGACAGTACTAATCCTGATTATATTTTATGAAGGCATTTGAAAAACCCCACCCCTATTAGGAGGCTTATCAAAAAGAAAAAAAACTTAAAAGATACAACAATGGAACAAAAGTTATGAATGGGACTGAAGTTTTCATATTCAGTAATTTATTCATAAACAGGAAGTTAATTAAGGAGTATTATACGGATCAGAATAACAAAGGCACGAAGTGACCAGTGGAATTACCTAGCTGGCCATAGGGTCGATTCAATAAATGTGTCCCTACCTGACCTGACCAATCGAAATGCAGTGATATTGTGATTGATTCATTGCGTGTTTCTATATCAATAACTGGCAGTTCCTTTGTAAAAAATGACAAAAAGCTACATTGTGTATGAATGTATACAATATATGGCCTGTTTCCGTCCACATTTGATGACATTGTGTTTTCTTTAACACAGAAGCTGAAAAAATATCTAGGATGTCACGAACTGACGGTGGGGACAGATCTAAACGACATGTTAGAGTGTATAGAAGTAGCATCTCTTTGCTGATGATACTAAGAACACAAAGGGGAAGTTGTAATTAGCAAAGGGATTGAATAGTCTTCAAGATATATCCAAAACCTCACTGTTAAAATTCATCAAAATAAATATAACGTCATGACCGTATCAAGTACAAACAGAAAGTACAGCCTTGATGAGGGGAAACCAGTCGGATTACACAAATGAGCAGGGGAAAGGGACATTGGAGTGCTGGTACCTCACATATACTTGATAGATTAGTTAACAAAATAAATAATAATAAGAACATGATGTACTTATCTGGACGCGTAAAATTGAAAATATCTTCCAACACTTGCATAGCCTCACATAGATTATGCAGCGCGACACCATGGCCCCATATATTAAAGATGGGGAACCAAGCAAGATGGAGGAATATAGGGTGTGTTGAAAATATGGAAAGAATAGATACACGACAAATCCCATCAAGCAAAGATTCACCATCCAGAAAGATTAAAATATAAAGCTATCAACACTAAAATATAGACGATTAAAGGGTAACTCTCGAAATTTTCAAATTTATCGGGATGTAAGAGGGTTTGTACAGCTGTTCATCAATGATACAAGAACAAGGATAGTACTACAACAATATAGTAGACTAAATGTCAGGAAGTTTTACTCAAGGAGTTATAGAAATATTGAACAGTTTTTACTCGGCCATGTTGACACTGCAATTAAGTCAAGGAGGACAAGGAGATAAAATACGACTTCAATGCGATGTAGACTTTTACATGTTTAAGAACACACAAAATTAGGATGTTCCGAACAGTCAAAGAAGAAAACATAATATTTCATATTATAAATAACTTACAAATGTCTTGTTAACAGAGGTAAACATTGCAGCATACTTTGTTATAAACACGAGTTCCTCTTCTATCACCTGACTTGACTAAAATGGCTCTAAAAACCACAAACTAAACATCAAATTGAAAAATATGCACATAGAAAACAACCATGAACAGGAAAGAGAAAACCTTTGATTGCACAACAATTCTGAGTGTTTACATGCATTGTCCTGAATATACATGTAGCAGTGTTAAAAGCTTATTTTTTTTCTTTGTCAGATTGGAAGAGGATTGATTGTGTACGTGTGTTTTCTAAAAGGAGCAACTATGGAAACTGTAACAAAAATGGGTAATATTTATTTCTTATATTCTTAAGACTTATGCTTGTGGTCCCTCCCCGAACGAGTGACATGACTCTGAACCAAACCATTTTCTTTTACAAATCAATCTTAAATAGATTTTATCGGTAATTTGTATGAAATTACTTTGATCTACAATGATCGAAAGCGTCAGTATCACCAGGGCCCCTCGCCAAACAGGCCGTGATACAAAATATGGTTTGTTTTGTACTTAGGGTTGAATAAATGTGTCCCTACCTGACCTCCTTGACCAGTCAAATGCAGTGATGTTGGGCTAATTTATTCATTGTCTGCTTCTATGTCAATATCTGGTAGTTCCTTTGTAAAAAGATGACCAAATGATACATTGTATATGAATGTATGCAATATTTTGTCTGTTTCCCTCTACATTTGATGACATTGTGTTTTCACTAACACAGAAGTTGACAAAGATATACAGGTCACGAATTGACGTGACGGTGGGGACATATGTGCCATATGATGAGGTTAATATTGGGGAAAAAATCATATTAAACAACATATTACATCAGAAATTTAACCTTTTTGTCAATTTGATCAAATCTAACCCTTGCGTAAATTACCGATAAAAGGAATATAAGACATTTTTCTTGATACTGAATTGATCATGATGTAGAACTTCAAGCTCGCCTTAACCACTGGCGCATTTCATACTGGTCATGATAAGCCCACATTAGAAAAATGGGCAGTGCTAATGGCCAATACTATATATATATCATAGATACAAAGTTCAATGTGATGTATCTGTTCTCATTTCACCCTCGCAAAAGGAGCAAAAGGAGTCCGAAAATTTGGGCCTCTTTTCTCTTGTATATTTATTTCAGATTTTAATTTTATTTCATTTTTAGCTCACCTGGCTTATGCCAGGGTGAGCTTTTGCCAACACTTTGCGTCCGTCGTCCGTCCGTCTGTCCGTCTGGCGTAAACTTTTCATTCAAATATCTTCTCCTCTGAAACTACTGGGACAATTAGAACCAATCTTGGCCACAATGGATGGTCCCTTACAAAAAAGGCGCTTTTCAGGTCCGCGCGTTATCCAAGATGGCCGCCAGCGGGAAACATTGTTTTAACATTGAATCGTATGGGAAAACACATTTAAAGATCTTCTCCTCTGAATCCGCTGAGCCAATTGGAACCAGACTTGGCCACAATAGTCCTTAGGTGGTCCCCTACAAAAAGGTGTTTTTCGGGTCCGCGCTATATCCAAGATGGCCTCCAGCAGGAAACATTGTTGAAACATTTGACTCTATGAGAAAACACATTCAAAGATCTGCTCCTCTGAAACTGCTGAGCCAATTGGAACCAAACTTGGTCTAAATATTCCTTAGGTGGTCTCCTACAAAATAGATGTTTTTCAGGTCCGGGCTATATCTAAGATGGCCGCCAGCGGGAAACATTGTTTTAACATTGGACCTTGTGGGAAAACACATTCAAAGATCTTCTGTGAAACTGCTGAGCCAGTTGGAACAAAACTTGATCAATATAGTCCTCAGTTGGTCCCCTACAAAAAAGATGTTTTTCAGGTCCGTGCTATATCCAAGACGGCCGCCAGCGGGAAACATTGTTTTAACATTGGACTCTATGGGAAAACACATTCAAAGATCTCCTCTGAAACTACTGAGCCAGTTGGAACCAAACTTGGCCACAATAGTCCTTAGGTGGTCCCCTACAAAAAAAGTGTTTTTAGGTCTGTGCTGTATCCAAGATGGCCGCCAGCGGGAAACATTGTTATGACATTGGACCCTGTGGGAAAACACATTCAAAGATCTTCTCCTTTGAAACTGCGGAGCCAATTGAAACCAAACTTGGCCTAAATAGTCCTAAGTTGGTCTCCTACAAAACAGATGTTTTTCAGGTCCGGGCTATATCTAAGATGGCCGCCATCGGGAAACATTGTTATAACATTGGACCCTATGGGAAAACACATTCAAAGATCTTCTCTGAAACTACTGGGCCAATTGAAACCAAACTTGGCCACAATAGTCCTTGGGTGGTCCCTTACGAAAAAGGTGTTTTTCAGGTCCGTGCGGTATCCAAGATGACCGCAAGCGGGAAACATTCTTTTAACATTGTACTCTATGGGAAAACACATTTAAAGATCTCCTCCTCTGAATCCGCTGAGCCAATTGAAACCAAACTTGGCCACAATAGTCCTTAGTTGGTCCCCTACAAAAAGGTGTTTTTCAGGTCCGCGCTATATCCAAGATGGCCGCCAGCGGGAAACATTGTTATGAAATGGGACCCTATGGGAAAACACATTCAAAGATCTTCTCCTCTGAAACTGCTGAGCCAATTTGAACCAAACTTGGCCTAAAAAGTCCTTAGGTGGTCTTCTACAAAATAGATGTTTTTCAGTTCCGGGCTATATCTAAGATGGCCGCCATCGGGTAACATTGTTTTAACATTGGACCTTGTGGGAAAACACATTCAAAGATCTTCTCCTCTGGAACTGCTGAGCCAGTTGGAGCCAGACTTGGTCAATATAGTCCTAAGGTGGTCCCCTACAAAAAAGATGTTTTTCGGGTCCGTGCTATATCCAAGACGGCCGCCAGCGGGAAACATTATTTTAACATTGGACTCTATGGGAAAACACATTCAAAGATCCCCTCTGAAACTATTGAGCCATTTGGAACCAAACTTGGCCACAATAGTCCTTAGGTGGTCCCCTACAAAAAAAGTGTTTTTAGGTCCGTGCTGTATCCAAGATGGCCGCCAGCGGGAAACATTGTTATGATTGGACCCTGTGGGAAAACACATTCAAAGATCTTCTCCTCTGAAACTGCGGAGCCAGTTGGAACCTGACTTGGTCAATATAGATAGTCCTTAGGTGGTCCCCTACAAAAAAGATGTTTTTCAGGTCATCGCTATATCCAAGATGGCCGCCAGCGGGAAACATTGTTGAAACATTTGACTCTATGGGAAAACACATTCAAAGATCTTCTCCTCTGAAACAGCTGAGCCAATATGAACCAAACTTGGCCTAAATAGTCTTTAGGTGGTCTTCTACAAAATAGATGTTTTTTCAGGTCCGGGCTATATCTAAGATGGCCGCCATCGGGAAACATTGTTTTAATATTGGACCTTGTGGGAAAACACATTCAAAGACCTTCTCCTCTGAAACTGCTGAGCCAGTTGGAACCAGACTTGGTCAATATAGTCCTTAGGTGGTCCCCTACAAAACAGATGTTTTTCAGGTCCGTGCTATACCCAAGATGGCCGCCATCGGGAAACATTGTTTTAACATTGGACTCTATGTGAAAACACATTCAAAGATCTCCTCTGAAACTGCTGAGCCAGTTGGAACCAAACTTAGCCACAATAGTTCTTAGGTGGTCCCCTACAAAAAGGTGGTTTTAGGTCCATGCTATATCCATGATGGCCGCCAGCGGGAAACATTGTTTTAATATTGGACCCTATGGGAAAACACATTCAAAGATCTTCTCCTCTGAAACTGTTAATACAGTTGGAACCAAACTTTGCCACAATAGTCCTTAGGTGATCCCCTACAAAAAAGGTGTTTTCATGTCAGGCGCTATATCCAAGAAGGATGTTAGCAATAAACATAGTTTAATATTGGAAAATATGGGAAAACACATTCAAAGATCTTTTTCACTGCAACGGCTTAGTCAATTGGAACCAAACTCAATCTAATTAAAATTTGATCTACAAATTGTTCCTTTCACTCACTGCTTCCATGCAGTGAGTGTAAGGAACAATTTGTCGATCAAATTTTAATTAGATTGAACCAAACTTGGCCACAAGTCCTTGGTTGTCTCCTGCAGAAAAAAAGAACCAAACTTGAACCCAACCCTTGTCTGCTGAGACCACTTGGCAAAATGGAACCATGGTTTAATTTAGATCAATTAACAAAGACTGTCTATGTAAGATAAAAGTCCAGGTGAGCGATACAGGCTCTTGAAAGCCTCTTGTTTATAGCGTTGTTCTCAGTGTATGACAGCTACATAAAAATTCTTACCTTGTCTACTTTATACGATGCAACTGTCTTGCAACATGTATTTGTATTATTATTATGAGCCAGCCAAAGTGATTACCTTCAATGGTTAGCAAACAGATAGTTGTGAAAATAAGTGAAGTTTCATTATGTTCATTTGCAATTTTGCAAGCAAATATTTGGAGTTAGAAACAATACTCTAATTCCAAACTTAATGGTTTATGGTGAATTGGACAGACTTCCTCTTGAAGTTCGTCTTTACAATGATTTCATCTTGGTATAAATTAGTGCAACCAATACGAAATTAATCGGCACTTTATATATGTTGATGTTGTACTTAAAAAAAAATTGTAGTTTCAGATTGTTAGACTACGTAGAATCAGTATTTAATTATAAAGGTATGAGAAGTCAGTTTGAGTTTTTATACCCATGGATCTTCAGATCGGGGGCATATTTTATGCCCGCGGATCTTTCGATCGGGGCATATTGTTTTGTTCTGTCTTGCTGTCCATAACTTTAACCTGGCTCATAACTTTTGCATCAGATGTGATGGGCCCTTTATATTTGGTATGTGTATTGATCATGTAAAGCTGAACATTACTTCACTAAGACCAGGTCATAGGACAAGGTCACAGAGGTCAAAAGGCCAAAATCTAGATTTTGCTTTAGCTCGTTATTAACAATCGCTAGAGGCTTCATATTCTATATGTGAATAGATCTATTAGAGCATAGTACAAATCAAAAAAAAATCATGGCCAGGTCAAAGTCACTAAGTGCAAATTCGGAAACTTTAACATTGCCTGTATCATTTCAACCAGATGCGATACTACCTTCATATTAGCCTGTATATTGATCATATAAAGCTGAACACCATTATGCAAATTTCATTAAGGCCAGGTCAAAGTCAAGGTCACAGAGTTCAAAAGTTCAAAATATGGATTTTTGCCTTAAGCTTATTAATTACAATTGCAAGAGGCTTGATATTCTATATATGAATAGATCTAATGTAGCTTAGTACAAACGTCTACTAAACATTAATTTCTAGTGTGTAATCATTAATTTTGTATTTAGACATGATTGCCACCGGAGACTTAGTGTTTCACAAACACAGCTTGTTTGACAAGAAATTGCTTGGCTAAATTTTACATGACCAGTTTATACAGAAGTGGTTTAGCTATATCATTAATTATTCTTGTTGACGGTTTTACTCCTTTTTCAAAAAAGAATTTCAGTTAGAAAATTATCGAATAAGATTGCCTGAATCATCTGGAGTTTGGATCACTAAATAAAGGACTTGCAATTTGCATATCCCTATTGGAACAGGTTAGATGGAAAAATATTCCTAGAGAAAATTCTATTTGCAATGAAAATATTGGTGATGACTATCATATATTGTTTGCATGTAATGGTGTTAATATTGTTATAGTCTTCGATATAAATATGTAGCTTAATTCATACTATGAGAACAATCCTTATCATATTAAAATGATACCACTGTTCTTGTATTGTAACACAGAGGTTTATTAAAGTTTTTCAGTATTAATTCCAAAAATTGCCCCCCCCCCTTTTCCTCCTCCCATAACACTAGTAACATTTTGTATGTATGTTTGTCTGTATATTATTTAGTATGTTCCAATTATACCATTATACTATTTTATATGTGCTAATTATACAAAATTCACTGTGCCTTATGATTAATGACATATTCATTTTGTAACACTATGTATAAGTTCTCATGTAACACATTTATGTTGTGTCAGGGTGTTTCTAAAGAATTTTGAATAAAGAACACCTTTTCACTCACCTATGAGTAATTAGCTACTGCAAATGATTTTGACTCTAATAAACTGAAATAATGTCGAGCTTAATCACATATATACTTATTATACTGCAGTTTATTTTTGTAGTAAAAGCAACGTTAAATACAAGACTTAGTTCCAATGAAGATGGAAAACTAGTGTCTATCCTGGAATTACCTGGTGATGTTTTAATTATACCTCAAGCTACGTTGGGAGGCACATTAAAGGGAAAACTTATGCAATATCATAAAAACATAGACAAAGAAGAGGGCAAAAGACTTTACCAAGAATTTGTGAAATCCTGTAATGACATAGTTTCAGAAAATAATGTTGACGTTTCAGTGAAGAGTGGGACATATGGAAATAGACAAGTGTTCAGAACCGACACCAATGGACCCTATACACATCTTATAGAATTCTGATTTGTAATCCATACCTATAAAAATGAAATTTTAACAGTTAGTTTCTTTCCATTGTCATATGTAATTTTGGTCAATGTATAAAATATTTTTTTGTAAAAACATGACCTTTAACACTAAGAAAATCTGTTTAAGGTTAAAGGCCCCTTTTACAGTCCAATGTTAAAATGGAAATTTTATGTAAAACCCCCAGCCATAACGGCTTGTTGGTTCTTCACCAAACTTCGTTTGCATATAGCTGTTTCATTTATGCATACAAAGCTACCATTCGTTGCAAGTTTTATGAACAAAAGAATGAGTTATTTAAGATAATCAATATAAAAAACGGCAAATCATTCGAACAGACCGCATTTTTGTCCCAGAAAACATCCAACTACCACAAAATTTTCAAGATTTTTTCTGCAAAATCATAAAATTTGTTGATACTAGCATAGAATGATGGTAGCTTTGCATGGGCAATTATCTCAATAATTTGCAGATGAATTTTTGGAATAAAGCAAAAAGCCGTTTAGGCTGGGGGTTTTACATAAAATTTCCATAGGTTTAACATTGGACTGAAAAAGGGGCCTTTAACCTTAAAAGAGATCTAAAACATACATGAGATCTTAATACAACAATGTGTATTTTGAAAAGAATGGAACTTGCAAAGCAATTCTTCATATAATACTGCATATTAATTGCCAATTTTATTTGTGCAATATACTTAATGTAAGCCCATATGTTACCCAAGGTGTTGTCTGAAACATGATATTTTTCTAACTGGTTAAAAAAAACCAAGAGATATGTCTTCAGAATAGATATCTTTAATGCAGTATGTAACTGATTAAAGGAAACAAGAAATCTGCTGATATTTTATTTTTTCAAATAAATAAATAATATTAACAATAAATATCACAGCTTCTCCATCAGTATTTCATAATTTGAACAAAGTCTTATTCCTAAATACTGACAA